>PITB01017496.1:0-37405 GCA_004024585.1 Paradoxurus hermaphroditus | reverse complement strand
CCCCGCCGGGGCCGCCCTCCCGCCCCACTGCCCGGCGCCGGAGCTGCAGGGAGGAGCTGGCAGCTCTAGCCCGGCTTGCCTCAGCGCGCGGATCCGCACCATGCCCCGCATAGATGCAGACCTCAAGCTGGACTTTAAGGATGTCCTGCTCCGACCCAAGCGGAGCAGCCTCAGGAGCCGAGCCGAGGTGAGCCCCTTCGAAAGCCGCAGTGAGGGTTGGGATTTGTTTCCCGGGTAGCCGGGGTGAGGGAGGACGGTGGGAGGAGGAGGGGTGCGCTAGCCCGGCCGGCTTCTCCGTGTGTCTGTTGATGGATGGGATGCTGACCCCTTGACCCTCCCCATCTGCCGAGAGAGGGGAAAGCCGGCTGGGTCCCTGCCAGGACTTGAGGTGTCTTTAAGGGACCCCGCTCCGGCGTAAAATTCTAAATACGTCCGGTTGAGTGGGCTGGGGGAAGTACACAGGACTCTAGACCACAGAGGAACAAAGATCAAGTGGCCAACTGATTTAGAAAGAACAGGAGGGTGGTTGAAGGGGTGCGTATAGGGCAGAAATGACAGAGCGGAGCCCAAGTGTAAAGGGGACGACGACAGAGACGAGCTTTGTGATTTTGGCACTGTCTCTTAGTGCGGAGAACCGACCGGAGAACGGACCGCTGGGTAGTATCAGCTCCAGCTCTGGAATTCTTAAAAAAAATAAAAATGTCCGAAAACCCGGCAGATTCCAGGGCGGCAAAAGTTCAGGGTTTACTTTCCACGTTTCAGTGACCTTGCTGGGAGTGAGGCAGAGGACTCGTGCCTGGTGGCACTCTACTTACCGGACAGCTGCAGTCCAGCCCAGTTCTAGGGAACCGGACAACACCTGGGCGCAGGCGTGGGGGCAGAGGCGGTTTGGACCCCCTGGGCAGTTTTGCTGGTTCCCTGTGGATGAGATCAAAGACTGGATATGGCCCCCAGTGAGGGTGCCTGGTTGGGGCCCAGGAAGGTCACAGCCTGAAGGATAAACTAGTTGCACAGAAAGAGTCCCCTGGAGGAGGGTGTGCTGGTGACCGCGGCTTTGCCTGGTCTTCTGAGAGCTGGAGACGGAGGTGAGGAAATGACTAGGCCAAACCAGCATGCTCTTCCAGACGCCCCACTCCACAGGACCCGAAATAAATCCTCTTGCAAGGAACTCAGCTGCCCGCCTGTGCCCGTGCCCAGGCCTGACCGCGGCGCCTGGTGTTGCCAGCCGAGGGCTTGTTTGGATTAAGGAAGTGTCCTGTTTTAGCCACTGACCAGAACAAGTCACCTTTTCAAGCAGGAGGGTTGGCGGCTGGCCCCAGAGAGGACGGGACAGGACAGGACCGCAGGAGGCTGGGACTGGTTCTAGCCCTTATCACCCTGGATGGGTCCACCCTCTTCCTGTCCTCCATCATGTCCTTAAAGGTGCCGAAAGAGCGGGGCCGACTTTTGAAAGAAACCCAAATAGTTCGGGCGACGGGCGGCCAGGATCTAAGGCCAGGACCAGAAAGGAGGTGGGGATTCTGGGCAGACAGATGAAGTGGTAGCCTCAACATTCTTTCAATATTTGTTCGACATTCACTCAGGAGGGAGACACTTATTATTGGGCAAAATGCGTGTTTACAACGAGGTTATAGTACGTGTATTTCCTGAGCCAGGAAACATCTCGAGAAGGGAGAACAGTTAGCATTTACGGAATAGAGAGAATTACTCTTTTCCAGAGAATGGTGTGATGGCATGCATCAGTTGGTTTCATTCTCTGAGCTGATCAAAACTCTTAATGTCCCAGTTTCCAGGGGCACCTTGCAATCTCCGTGTCCACATTGCAGGGAGAACTTGGCGCCCTCGGCAGAGGTTTTCACAGTTCCGTTTCTGTGGGAGTTTGCCAGCTCTGGGCCTGGCAGCCTGAGTTTAACCGGACTTGCCTTTCCGATTGGTGCCCCTAATGGTGTCGGTGCCTGGCTGGTTGTGTCTCTTATTTAGGTGACGTTGAGGGATCTAGTTAGCCCTAGATCTAAGCAGGCTTCTAATTCCCTCTCAATGTTTTCTCCGTTCGCTTGTGGATGCCTGAAATTTCTTACGGGGAGTTAAAAACCTTCCATTGGGCCATCAGACGGAAGCCTAAAACGAGGGTCCCCCTGCGTGCAGACTTGAAACAAATTTGAACGTGGTAAATGACAGCCCGCGAGCCTAACCAGAGAACAGAGCTGAGGCTGGGAAGGGAGCATGGGCTCTCGGTGAGATTTCTCACGGCGGCAGTGTTTTTGCTGAGAGCCAGGCCTGGTGATAGGTATCAGGCAGTGAGCCGAAAACGGAGAGACAGGCAGAGCGATCGCCCGCTTAGACGTTCTAGTATTCCTGTCAGGCCATGTCCGCAGATGTAACATAAAATGAATTTGAGGTCGGGTCCCAGAGGCAGAGGGCGCAGGTGGAGGTGGCCTTCCTGTGACTGTGCCAGACGGGCGGTCACCTCTCAACTGCCCACTCTTTGCATTTACTCACGTTTTCACAAGCCCCTGGCACGCAAGAATAAAGTCCCACGGGGCTACCTGGGGGCGTGCGGGTAATCCGTTCAAAGGAAGTCACTCGTCAGCACGAACTCTGCCTTTATCCGATGCGCTGGGGACGTCCCGGCATTCCTTGACCCCCTGAGCAAGAACCCGGGAACCCATTCCTGGCTTTGATGTCCCACCTGAACCCTTCAGCTAGGGCGAGATTTAAAAACAAAAACAAAAACAAAAAAGCTAACTGACGAACACAGCCATAACTTTGGAAGTCAGGCCGCGAAGCAATTTGCAGTCGGGAAATGACCACTTGCCCCGGGATGGAGAAGACTCGACGCAATGAGAATTCGGTCTTCTTTTAAAACTCACTCATGATTTTTTTTCACCAGGGGTCCAGGCAGAGGCGGGCGGGATCCAGAAAGGTCTGGTCAAGCCTCGGGAGGGGCGGGGGTGTCCCACAGCAGGTGGGCCCACAGGGGATCAGAACATGGCAGTGGAGAGAGTATCTGGCTGGGAGCCAGCTGACCTGAATTTCAGTTCGGGCTGGGCCGTTACTTTATACTTTAGTAACTTGGCTCTATGTTAGTTTCTCAGGGCAGCTGTAACAAAGTACTGCAAAACCATGTGGTTTACATAGTAGAAATTTATTGTCTCACAGGCCAGGAGGCTAGGAGCCCAGATCAAAGAGTCTGTAGGCTGGATCCTTCTGAGTGCTGAGAAGGAGAATCCGTTACATTTCTCTCTCCTGCTTTCTGGTTGGTTACACACAATCTCGGGGGTTCTTGGCTTACAGATGCATCCTTCCAATACCGCCTTCATCTCTACATGAAATTCTCCCTTTCTGTCTGTGTCCACATTTTCCCATGTTGAGAACACCAGCCTCGTTGGGATGGGGCCCTGCCCTGCTACCCTCATCCTACCTTGATCATCGGCCAAGACCTGATTACAGATCGTCTTTTATCTTTTCGGGAGACACAGTTCAAACCACAGCAGCGTCTATAAAATTTTGCTCTGTAAAATTAGAGGGCGTGAGTAGGATTGTCCTTTTTCTAAAATTTTTTTAATGTTTATTTATTTTTGAGAGAAAGAGAGACAGAGCGTGAGCAGGGGAGGGGCAGAGAGAGAGAGAGGGAGACACAGACTCCGAAGCAGGCTCCGGGCTCTGAGCTGTCAGTACAGAGCCCAACGCGGGGCTTGAACTCACGAACATGAGATCATGACCTGAGCAAAAGTCAGACGCTTAACCGACTGAGCCACCCAGGTGCCCCATGAGTAGGACTGTTCTTAATGAATGGTTCAGAACCACCTAGGGAAATACACATACTGTCTCCAGCACAAAGGTTCTCACTGAGTGTGGAGCCGCTCGAGCGGACGTATTTTGGCAAGCCTGTGCTGATTCTCGTGTGTGCACAGATGCTGGGCTGGCCGCTGGGGTCTTTTCCGCTTGGAGAGCCCCGTGGCTCTCCGGTGTCGTACAGCTGCACAGGCTTCTCGAAATCCCGGCAGCTGGTGGCGAAGCCTGCAGGGGACGGAACACATCCACAGAGCTGAGCTGGGGCCCGCCAAGCAGCGCCTCGAGAAAGCCTGGGGGCCACGATGCCATATCATTCTTACGTCGTGGTCAGACGTGTATTTATTCCACACTTTTGAGCCACTCGCTAGAACGATAAAGGTAAAACGGATCCTCCCGTAGACTTACCATTTCTAGGTGAGGCAGGTAATGGATAATTTATTTAATAAGAGAGTTGCGTTAATGCGTAGCACCTGTAGATCCAGGTGAAAGGGGCCCTGCCCCACACCCCACCTCTGCCGCCCTGTGCCCTCCTCACTGGACAAGGCCAGAGGGCCTTTCATGTAGGCTGTGTTCCAGAGACTCGGAATCCTGGGAACTCCTCGCCCAAATGACTGCAGGCTAATTCCAAGGCTTGCCCCGAAGGGCGCCTTCCCGGGGCGTGTTGTCCCCAGGACCTGTCGTGAGGCAGGTGTGCTCACCTCCAACCTCAGAGGGTGGCCCAGTGGCTGGGCAGACTGGGGTGTCTGTGTGTGCCCCCCAAGGTTTGGGCGGGACCAGAAGAGGGTGCGGAATGGAAGCCAGGGGCTGGCTCCCCCTGACGCTCTGTTCTGGTACTTTCCAGGTCACCGATGTTTGTCCAGGTGGGAAGATAGGACCCAGTGTAGAAGGTGTATTCTTAGGTAGAAGCCCGTGAACTTGATCGTAGTGTTGAGATACTTAGAAATGTGTTAGGTGGGTCTCCATTTGTGCCTTCGGCCCCCGAATGTCGGGCTGTAGGACCGATTTTAATGAACTTGTGCTTCAAGGTCAGGAGAAACATGTATTTTTGAGGTTTGGGAGGGATAGTTCATTCCTTTACGTTCCCTCACAAATCAGGCAAATCGGAGTGGGAATTCGGAGGGGTTCTAGGTAGGGCCTTGACCGACTGTGGCAGAGTAAATACCGAGTTTTGTTCCCAGGAGGCTAGAGGATTTCAAATATCTGTTTCTCTTAGTGAACAACAGGTGTATTTTGGGGGCGTGTGTGTGTGTGTCTTTTCGTTCGTGCGGGTGAGATCAGGGAAGATCATTAAAAACATTTTTTTTAATTTATTTTTTTTTAATTTTAATTCCAGTATAGTTCACACACAGTGTAATAATATGAGTTTCAAGTGTTCCGCACGGTAATTCAGCAGTTCCATACATCACCTGGTGCTCATCGCAGCAAGTGCTCTCCTTGATCCCCGTCACCTGTTTCACCCATCCGCCTGCCCGTCGCCCCTCTGGGAACCATCAGTGTGTTCTCTAGAGTTCAGAGGCTGTTCCTCGATTCGTCTCTCTCTCTCTCCCATTTGTTTCTTAAATTCCACATATGAGTGAAATCATATGGGATTTGCTTTTTCTCTGTCTTATTTCTCTCAGCCTGCGACTCTCTAGCTCCGTCCGCGTTGTGGCAGATGGCAAGATTTCCTTCTTTTTTTGGGCTGAATAATATTCCGTTGTATGTATACACCGCATCTTCTTTATCCATTCATCAGTTGAGGGACAGCCGGGCGGTTTCCATAGCTCGGCTCTGGTCAATACCGCTGCTATAAACTTTGGAGTGCGTGTATCCCTTTGAACGAGCGTTTGCGTCGTTTTTGGGGAAGGACCCAGTAGTGCCGTTGCTGGAGCTTAGGGTAGTTCTAGTTTTAATTTTCTGGGGACCCTCCTCCCTGGTTTGCAGAGTGGTTCCAGGAGTTTGCATTCCCACCAACAGCGCGGGAGGCTTCCTTTTCCTCCACATCCTCGCCAACCCCTGTCGTTTCCTGTCTTTTTAATGTCAGCCGTTGCGACAGGTGTGAGGCGATTGTAGTTTTGATTTGTGTTTCCCTGTAAGGAGTGGTGACGAGCATCTTTTCACGCGTCTCTCGGCCTCCCGTAGGTCTTCTCTAGGAAAATGTGTATTCAGGTGCTTTGCCCATTTTGAATTGGATTGTTCGTTTTATCGGTATTGGGTTGTATAAGTTCTTTATATATTTCGGATACTAACCCTTTATCGAATATGTCCGGTGTAAGTGTCTTCTTCCGTTCCCTAGGTGGCCTTTTAGTTTTGTTGATTGTGTCCTTCGCTTCGCAGGGGCATTTTATTTTCACGTACTCCCAACGGTTTATTTTTACTCGGGGAAGGTCATTTATTTCTCACGCTTAGAATTAAGGATTGCGTGGAATCTACCAGAGGAAGATGAGAAATAAGGGCAGGAAGTTCGCTGTCAGGGCTGACCTGTTTCCAGGGAGCGCTCTGGTTTTTCCATCCCGCTGTTAGGTTTTGGGGTGCCGAGAAAAACCCGTCGCGAGCTCAGCTCGGTGCAGAGCGGAGCTGCCCGGCCCGTGCGTCGGGGGAGGGCCACGAGTAATTTGAGACCAAGGAATTCTGATTATTTGAAGCCTGCCAAGCCAGAATGGTAGAGTGCCGTTAGCAACACAGCGCGGAGGGTTGCAATTAACAGACCCCTTCAGTTACCTCTCAGGATGTAGATCTAACTCGCTCCACCGAAGCCGAGCCAAGGATCCTAAGGAAGGAAGGAGAGAAAGCGACGGGCTATCCCACCTGCTCGTGCCGTTCCAGCGTCTCCTGTCCCCTCAGCGTCGCTGTTTAAGGCCGGCGCAGACGTACTGAGGACACCATTCACCCGGGAAGCCGTCTGGGAGCCTTGTCGAGAGCAAGCAAGAAAGGCTAAGGCGAGGTGTCCCAGGGTGTTTCGTGACATGTGGCTTGCAAAGTGAACGTTGCCTTGGGGCCCCCCGGGTGGCTCGGTGGGTTAAGCGTCCGACTCTTGGTTTTGGCTCAGGTCATGATTGCGTGGTTTGTGAGTTCGAGCCCCATGTCGGGCTCTGTGCTGACCGCCCGGTGCCTGCTTGGGATTCTCTCTCTCCCTTTCTCTCTGCCCCTCCTCCACTTGCTCCACCCCGCCCCTCCCCTGCTCAGTAAATGAATAAACTTAAAAAAAAGTCTCAAATGAAAAGGGGTAAGAGAAGGAACTAGATAAACTGTGGTAGAGAATGATTATTGTTGAGCTATTCCATGATCATTGCAGAGCTAGGCTGATTGTTCACGTATGTATATTATTGCTGATCTATCCAGGATTGACGGAGGTCGAAATTATTTCAGAGACCAAAGATCCGCACCTGTGCATCTCCTGCCAGTTCTCCTGGGGGAGGCGCCCACGTTCAAGATGATCTCGGGTCCCTCGCGGTCCGGCCCGGGAAAGAAACCGCGCTGAATGTGTGAAACAGGAAGTGTCATGCCAGATACCCGAACTCAGCCGAGATGCCACATGAGATGTTGAGGCACCCTAGAGATTGGCGACAGCTAATGGCAACAGTGAAAATCGGCTTCCAAAGGGGAGGGGGTGGTGTTCCTGAGGTCACTCCCCGAAAGCCAGAACCAAGGCCGTGCTGGGCGAGGCCTTCTGGAATCAGGCCCTCCTCCCTCTCGCGGCCCTCCACCTGCCCACTCAGTTTCTCCCTTGGCTGGAGCCGGCCAGAAACGGGCCTGGGCAGGGGAGCCTGCAGGGGGGTGGCCTTCCTGGGGTCAGAAGGGGGCCGGCAAAGCCTGAAGAATGGACCCGAGAGCAGGCAGGCCTGGGACCTGCCTGGGTCAGAGAAGTGGCTCTGAGCCCGCTAGCTCTTGGTGCCCGCCGGGCCCTAGCACGCGAGTTTTGCTTCTGGCTCAGCTCTTGGATTCGGGGTGAGTCACAATGGCCCCGAAGCTGGAGTGACAGGAGAATCGGAGGGCCCTGCCTCCATGCATTTCCATGTCAAGGGAACAAGTGTTTGTTTGCGGAGACACCTGCTTCCCTGCATCCCAGAGCAGCTGAGAGGGTTGACAGGTTAAGAGATTCATGGTGTGTAGCTCGCTGCGGGGTGAATTTGGAGTGTCTGCTTCTCTCCGTGGGTAAAGAATTAAAGGGAAAGTCACGCCTGGCGTGGAAGGGTGGAGCGGATTTTCCCAGAAGGGGCATGGTCCCTCCGGGGCCTGCAGGTGGGGACAGATAGCATGCACGTGGGCGTCGAGGGCCGGGATGGTTCGGGCTGGGCACAGAAGGCGGCAGGCAGCGGGTTGGGAGCAGAGCTTCCGATTCCGAGGGTTGGTTTGACGAAGACCGCCGGTGCCTGGGGCCCCATCGGCTTTGTCCCCGGGTGACGCCTGCTCCTCTGACGCCTCGGGAACCCTCCTGTTTTCGGAACACGTGGCTCAGCCCCTAAGAGACCAAGGGACCGAGGGACACGCACTTGCTTTCTGTTCTCCGCCCTGGCTCCAAACTCTAGAAAGTCTTCACAGAACGCTTAAAGAGCAAATCGCTCCTTTTCCCTCTCTGGCCGTCAGGTGGACCTGGAGCGCACCTTCACGTTTCGGAACTCGAAGCAGACCTACTCAGGGATCCCCATCATCGTGGCCAACATGGACACCGTGGGGACGTTCGAGATGGCGGCGGTGATGTCACAGGTAGGGTGGCGGGCCTCGCTCCCTCTGCCGCTCAGCCTTGGACGGGCGGTCGGGAGCCCATTCTGGACTCGTTCGGGCACAGAGAAGAGGAGAAAACGGAGCCATTTCGGGTCACTCACGGTGGCCGAACTATTCGGGTCTGAGTCTGGCGGCTGCTGGGAGGTACCCCTTTTCCTTTCCTTTCAGTCAGAAGATGGATGGGGTCTGAACTTGGCATTCAGGGAGACGGTCTAGGTCTGTACCCATTGCTTCTTTGAAAATGCTCACGGTCGTTTTAGAAACTGGAGATATTATCAAGTTGGACCGGTGTCATATAGAAGAGTGACCTTGCCTTTAAAATTAAGTCCGATGTGCCCAGAGCGTGTGGGTCTGTCCCCATCGATAAGGCACGAGGCATCTGGGCGGCTCAGCTGGCGGAGCGTCTGACTTCGGCTCAGGTCGCGATCTCACAGATCCTGAGTTCGAGCCCCGCGTCGGGCTCGGCTGCTGTGGTCAGCCTGTCCATGCAGAGCCTGCTTCGGATCCTCCGTCTCCTCCCCAGTTGGGGCTCTTCCCCAAATAAATAAATATTTAAAAAAATAAAATAAATCAAGGCAGACCTGCCTTTGTACGCAGTCTGTGCAATAGCATTTATTACCTAATTATGTACGAAACGCGTCTGGAGCCCTTACGTACCAGCCAGTGGATACAGCGTGTGTGCGGTTGTTACGGCTCCTCAGGGTGGGTTCCTTTTTCCTGGCGGGGAAACGGAGGCAGAAGGGAAGAGGAGAGGTCGCTTGGCTCCGGGCATTCAGTCGGGTAGAGACGGACAGAGCCAAGATTCCTACCCAGACTGACTCCGGAATAAGGGACTTGCCTCCCAGCTTACACGAACAGATAACGATAGAAGCTCAGGGTCCCTTTGAGCCAGTTAACCAGTCCCGTTTCCTATAAGGGGAGAGCTCGTCCCCTGGCCTTGGGAGAAATAAAGGAAAAGCCATTTGTGGGCAGGACCTTTGTCCCACGCGGCTGTGTCCGAGACGCAACCCACCCGATTCATCCGGGACGCGAAATGTTTGCTTCTGACGTGCACAGCGCGTGTGGGTCCATTCCCGTGGATAAAGCCCGCCGAGGGAGAAAGATAAATCCAATTAGTTGAAAGAGCTTCTCGCTGTGGGCAGCCAGTCAGACCTCAGGAGGTGTTAGGATTCATTCTGAGCCAGTGATTAGAAGGAAGATTTTCAAACAAATTATGACTTCAGAAAGTGGAGTAGGGGGTGGCCTGTCCAACCCCAGGATCGGTTGTATTCCGCCCCCACCGAGCTTCGACCCGGAGGCTAGTGAATTCATTGCTAAAGGACTTTGCATTTTTCCCTCCTTGTCTGTTCCTTGCTCTGCTCTGTGATCAGCCTCTGCTACTAATGAGTCGGGTATTAGCATAAAAGCGGGGGGGGGGTGTCGGGGAGCAAGGAGTAACCGTGATTAATTCACGTATCAGACTATTAGTCCATGACCAACATAGAGCCTGCTGTGCCTGCCCGTTTTGACAGGCAGGACTCACCATTACCGAGACAGTGTACCCTGGGAAGACAGTGACACCGCGTGCATCGAGCCCACGTGCGGGTACCGGGAACTTTCTGTTTCTAGGGTCCACGGAGGTAGCGTGAGTTCATAAAGCGGGGGGATTTTAGAACGGGAAATCGCCGATGGGGAGATTCACCCGGCAAGTCAGGAGAGGGTCCTGAGAGAGGAGAAGGAACCCGAGTTCTGCAGACGGAGAGGAGTTCGATTCTAGCCTTTGCCCCGCTTCGGCCAAGCAGCCCTTAAATTCGTAAGCTCCGTTTCTGTCCGCCAAGCCAGTACTACTGTAAAGGACATGAAATGGCGTGCAGAGTGCTTGTGTGTCGCGTGTCACTGTTGGGCCGGGTCGCTAGTCCCAGGTGTGGGATTATAAATTATAGGAATTTCCTCCCTCCTGGCGTCGCTCAAAAGCGCCAGCTGCCTGTCGGGGTTAGCTCTTTTAGCAAGACGTGTTTGGATCGTGAATGCAAAGCGAAGCTTTCGGGTGTAAGTGGAGGTTCTTTTGGGTTGGCCGAGCGGCAGGTGGCCCTCCGGAGGCCCTTAGGGACGGGCGGGGCACCTGCCGTCCCCTGCTCTGTGCCTGACTCGGGCGGTGCGCCTGGACGGGGCTCTGAGAACGCTTCCTTTTCCCTCCCTCCCCCGGCCTCCGGGCAGGGCCTCCTGAGTCCGGAAGGCGGTGTCGTCCGATCGGATTAGAATGGGAAATGCACACGGTCTTGTGATTTCCCCGGTTACGCCTTGTCCGATTGCGGCTCTTCGCGTATTTGGAGCAAACGAAGCGTGGCCCTCAGGAACACGCCTGCTGCTTGGGTGTCGTGGGGTCGCCCCTGCCGCACGGAGGAGGAGAGGGGGCCGGCTCGCGTGACTTCGTGCGCTGACGGTGCCGTTTTGTCCCCTAGCACTCCATGTTTACGGCGATTCATAAGCACTACACGCTGGATGAATGGAAGCTATTTGCTGCTAACCACCCGGAGTGTCTGCCGGTAAGACTGCAGCCCGGTTGTAAATTACGTGGCTCGCGGCGGGTGGGGAGGGGGGAGGAGACAGACTTCAGGGTAGTCAGAAGGATTTGGATCGGGAGGAGACAGCCACGCGGAGTCCTTAGAGAGGTCTGGGGAAAAGGCAATCGTGGGCTCACGTAGGCAGGGGAGGGGGCTGGTCCCCAGTCTGTGGGGTGGTGCTCGGGGTAGAGGGCCGTGGGGAGCAGGGACGAGTGGGGGAAGGGCACGAGGACCATTGGCCAGAATCTACAGCTTTCTGATTCCAGGTTGAATTAAAAAATAATAATAATAAAAAAAAACCAAACCCACTCAACCACAAGCAGCACCCGCCGCCTCCCCGACCAGGGCCGTAGTGCGAGGGGAGAAGAGACAGACAGCTTCGCCAAGGCCACGGCTCGCCCACTCCTGGCCCAGGGAGCAGGACGAAGGGCAGGGGCTCCCCGACGGATTGGGGGCGTGTGGGGAAAACCAAAATACCCTTCACCCTCGCCAGGCGCTCGCCAAGAAAACCTGTCCGTTTTGAAAGCGTCAGAATTTCCCCACCAGGAGTGTCTGTTCGTTCGTTTGTTTGTTTGTGTCTCCCCCCTGAAAAATGACGCGTTCTGTCCTGAGAGCCGGTGGCAGGGGCACATCCAGTCTGAACAGTCCTTTCGGCTGGAGGAACAACATCTAATTACAGCAAGTGGTTTTGGAGGGGGATAAACAATATGCCCACGAGGACGGCTTGTCATCCAAAAGACAGCTACTCACGAGAGCTGGCGTGGATATGGACAGAGTGGAACCCTCCCGCGTTGCCGACGGGAATGCAAATTGGGGCGGTTGCTTTGGAAATCGGTTTGGCGGGGACTCAGAAGGTGAGACGTCCGAGTTCCCGGGTGAGCCAGCAATTCCGTTTCTAGGTAGGGAACCTCACAGCTAGAAAACGGTGCGGCCACACAGAAACCTGTACCCAGGTGTCTGTAGCGGCGTGAATCGGAAGAGCCAAAAGATAGAAATCGCCCAAGTGTCCGTGAGCTGGCGAATGGATACACGAAATCCGGCGTGTCCATACCCTGGGCTGTTACTCATCTGTCGGAAGGAATGGAGTCCTCATTCATGCCACAACACGGACGAACCTTGAGAACGTTCTGCGGAGTGAAAAAGCCAGACACGAAAATCAGCGTCTGTTGACATGAAATGGCAAACCAGGCCGCCCTACGGAGATGGAGTGGCTTTCCTTGGTTGCCTGAGGCTGGCCGTCAGGGGGGGGCAGGGGGCGGGAATATGAGGGGGAGGGCTAAAGCGGGTGGGAGTGACCGATGTTTTGGGGGTGACGCACGTTTTAAAATTGCGAGGGCGGCTACACGACTCCGAATCAACCAAAAACTGTCGGACTGTGCTCTCTAGCTGGGTGAGCCTCGAAGTATGTAATTATATCTCAGGAAAGCTGTTATTAAAAAAAAAAAAAAAAGGCAGTTTGAAAATAAGAAAAATCCCTCTTATTATGTAACGCACCTGACTTGCCACCTGGCGCCTTCGGAGCCGGTGCCAGCAGAGAAGTTTCTTTGTGTTGGAGCCGCTCTCCTCTGTGATCAGATCATTCGCGATTGGAAAATGACTTCATATGGTAGTGCTTTTGAGCTTATGCTGGTCTCTCTCTCTCTCTTTTTTTTTCCCCTGGCTGTGCCGTATGTGGATTTTGATTAGCGAGAAGGTGGCTTTGGAGATACAGTAATTCTGGCCTTCTGCCGTGTCTTTCGTTTTCCCCGCCCTGTGTTTGAATGAATTATAATCGTACCACCTTCTTCCTTTCTCTGTAAGGAGTTCGGAGAGCAATGATTCTTTTTTTTTTTTTTTTTGTCATACCTCTGATTCCCATATGGGAGTTTTTTTTCCCCAAAGAGCAGCTTTTCACAGGAGCAGGGGGGTGGGTTGGAGAGCGTTGGTGGTGCGGAAGTTGGGGAAGCGGGTCCCCGAGGAGGGCGCGGTGGTTCCGGATGTGAGCAGGTACAGCTGGGAAAGATCCTTTGAGGCTCATGGGTTCTTGCACCGTTTGGACATTTTTTCCCCTTTTAATAGGAACTCTGAGCCTTGCAGCTCTTTGCGTACAGACAATTTGCATGTTGTGATATTATTGTATGGGGAGTAAAAATGAAAGTGAGAAGGATGGGGCACCTGGGCGGCTCGGTCGGTTAAGGGTCCAACTTCGGCTCAGGTCACGCTGTCACGGTTGGTGAGTCTGAGCCCCACTTTGGGCTCTGGGCTGGCCGCTCAGAGCCTGCTTGGGATCCGCGCTCTCCCTCTCTCTGCCCCTCCCTTTCTCTCTCTCTCTAAAAATAAATAAACTTAAAAAAAGAACAAGGAAGGAGTTTTATCAGAGGAGTTTAGACATCTCCCCCCGCCCACCCCAGCTTCCTATGCAAGATGCTCCGTGGCGGCCGCAGCTTTGGCCGGAGGAAGCCTGTGTCGACTGGCCGAGTCTCGCTCTTCCTGCCTCTCCTCGTCTCCAAGAAGAGGAGAATTCACACCAGCAGCTCCGCAGTTCAGACTTCCACACAGCTTGAAGAAGTCAAGGAAAAGCCAAGGACTAGGTTTCCCGAATAACGAAGAATGTATTTACTGGAGGGGCGCCAGGGTGGCTGAGTCGGGTGGGCCACCGACTCTCGATCTCAGCTCAGCTCGTGATCTCGCGGTTCGTGAGTTTGAGCCCCACATCGGGCACTCTGCTGTCAGCGTGGCGCCCGCTTTGGATCCTCTGCCCCTTCTCTCTGTGCCTCTCCCCCACTCGCGCTCTCCCTCTCTCTCAAAAATAAACATTAAAAAAATGTATTTACTGGAAAGGTTCTGTGGCCGAGGTTCAGGGTTAAGGACACAGGCAATTTAATGGGGGGAAAGGTAACTGGAACAAAGTGTAGTTAGCCTCGTGAATGGATCACGAATCTCCCTTACGTCTGCTGTTGTGTGTTTCTCGAGCAGATCTACCGTGCGTGTATTTGACCTGGGTACACCTCCAAGGGTCACTGCGCCGCCCTCAGCCTAGGCGAGTGGGCAGGGCCAGGGTCTGACTTTTGAACGCTACTGACTCCTCACGTGCCTCTCCGTTCATTTCGGTACAGCACGTCGCCGTGAGCTCGGGCAGTGGGAAGAGCGATCTGGAAAAGATGAGCGGCATCTTGGAAGCCGTGCCGCAGGTTAAGTTTATTTGCCTGGACGTGGCCAATGGGTACTCGGAGCATTTTGTGGAATTCGTGAAGCTGGTGCGTGCCAGATTTCCAGAACACACCATTATGGTAGGTATGGTGGAGCACTCTCCGGGTGGGGGAGCAGAGAGACGCTTATTGCGTGTGCCGGGGGAGGGCTGTGTTGGTGCTTTCTTGCTGAGACGGGTGGAGAATCATCACGAAGAGGCGGCGGCGAGGAAAGGTCTGCAGACGGACTCTCCATAAAAAATAAAATCCAGATCAACGGCACAGAGGGTTGGCTTTTTAATCTCTGCTAAAGGTTATCAAATGTGTCTTACCAGGCGCTCTCCTTGGACTAAAGTCTCTGTCCCTCTTTAACTAAAGAGTTTATTTTTAAAAAATGAAAACTAGGAGAGGTGCCTGGGTGGCTCAGTTGGTTAAGTGTCCGACTCTTGATTTTGGCTCCGGCCATGATCTCTTGGTTCGTGAGCTTGAGCCCTGCGTCGGGCTCCGCACCTAACAGTACAGAGCCTGTTTAGGGTTCTTTCTCTCTCCCCCTCTCTTTCTGCCCTTCCCTCGCTTGCACGTGTGCGTGCTCTTGCGTATGCTCTCTCTCTCTCTCTCTAAATAAATGTTTTAAAAAACTGAAAACAATGAAACTGGGTTCGGGTTGAAACCTGGTTCGGTCATCTGCACCCCTCTCTTAATTTTCCAGTGGAAAACTCGACCAGAACAATCCACATCCATCTGCCTTGTGAACGGGAGCTGCGCAGTCCAGTTACTCACCACTCAGTTGAGGTGTTGCTTTGTCTACGACCCTTATTCTTGCCTTCGCCTGTCTTTTGCGTCCTTTCCTAATTACGAACATCTTCCCTGGTCAGAGAGCGTGTTGTGGTTGCCAGGGAAGGTGGATTTCCCGAGAAAGGGACCAGAGGCCCTCGGTGAAATCCGGGCTTTTGGAAGATCTACGTCGCAATTAGGGGTGCCTTTCCTGTCTTAGTTAACGTGACAGCTCTGGAGTGGCCACTAGATAATTTGCCTGTGTCTCTGTGTTTGTTTTTTTTTTTAATTTCAAATTTTATTTCTCCTCGTAACTCATCATCGTAAGGAAGTCGGAACCCAGGAATTATTTCTATTAGTGGAGTTAAATCTTCTGTCAAGGATTCACGAGGATTTTTAAGTGGGTATTTTTATGCTTTCCAATTACAGGAGAAGAAAGAATCAAGAGTGCTCCCAAGGTCAGTCAGCCGTACGGTAGGAGAAGTTGGGTGGGAGACTGAAAAGTTCCTTTTACCCTCCCTCATAGTGCTGCAGGGTCATTGGCTTTCGGTAACGGTAATACCGTTTATCGAATATCTACCAGGTTTTGGGAGGTTCACGTCTGATCCTTCTCTTCTGTACAGCGTCTCTGTGGAAAATGGGAATTGTGGTCCTAGAGCTGTCACAGATGAGGAATCTCAGGCTCTGATCTGCGGTAGCTTTGGAGTTTTCACAAGGTCGTACCGACGTGGAACGGCTAAGCTGGGGTTTGAAGCCAGGTCTGTCTCCCTGTGTCTCGCATCCGGTGTCCTGAGGCTCTTCTGCCTCCAGCCATCCGTGGTAACTTTTGCTCACGCAAGAGAAAGTAGAGAGCTGGGCTCCCGGGAGAGCGGAAGGCCCAGCCCTTCAGCCGAGACCTCGTGGCCCTAAACGGTATGGGGTGTTAAATTCAGATCCTGCGCAACCCTGCCTGGGTGGCAGTAGCAAGAGCGTGACAGATACGTGTTGAGGAGACCTTTGTTTATTCCTTGCGGAGAGAAGGAGAGGAGATAAGGCATTCTCTGGGTTGCTGTTGCCGGTCCTTCTTTGAGGTGGCATGGTCGAGATCTTTCCAGATCCTTCCAGATCACCTCTCGTGTGTCAATGGCGCTGGGGATAGAAGTGACTGATAAACTCGGGACGTTGTCCTTTACCTCCGCTGGCGTTTTAGGGGTTAAGGGGGAGTTCCGGAGGGTCAGGCATGAGAAATGACACAGCTTTAGTGAGGTGACTCAGTGGTTCTACTTTCTTTCTCTTTAGTAATCCTTGCCTTAAATTGTGAAATATGACATACCTACAGAAAAGTGCTTAGGACCTGGATGCTTGATAAATAGTCCAAGCATAAGCAAGCCTTCCAGCGTACCTACGCTCAGAAGCCTCTACTCCCACCAAAGATGGTTGTTTCTTTCTTGTTTTTATTTAAATTTTTTTTAACATTTATGTATTTTGAACGACAGAGATAGAGCATGAGCAGGAGAGGGTCGGAGAGAGAGGGAGACAAAGAATCGGAAGCAGGCTCCAGGCTCTGAGCTGTCAGCACAGAGCCTGATATGGGGCTTGAACCCACGAACTGTGAGATCATGACCTGAGCCGAAGTCGGACGCTTACCCAACCGAGCCATGCAGGCGCCCCTGGAACCCCAGAACTTTCTATCCTGTGTTCCCGACGGTGGGCTGTGAGTTTAGCTCACAGCTGGCCCTGCCGAGAGCTGAGGCAAGCTGCCCCCTGTGGAGCCCAGAGAGCCCGTGTTCCACCCCTCAGGAGATGCAGACAAGGGGACAGGCACAGGGCAGGAGGGAGGGAGGCCGCTAATGCAAGGGGAAGGGCATTGTCGCTAGTGCAGAGCCTCAGGGTTGCTATGGGGATGAGGCCTGGAGGGGGAGATTGGCGCGGAGTTCCCACGGCCCCGTGGGCACCCACCGCCGGCAAGTGCCCCCTTAGCGCCTGCTGGTTGGCTCTGGGATGTGTTTTCCTTGTTCTTGTCGGTTTCCCCAGCAATGAAGGGGGGACGTTGGCAAGGTAGACGGTTATTTCCAAGGCATTCTTTGCTTGCACTGACCCTTGAAATCTGCCATTTCTTTGGAAACCTCCAGTGCTCTTAACACCCTTGGTTTGGGGAAGTGTAATTTCTCTTAAGGCTTTTGGATGCATTACCATTTGTCCAACGTTTTGCAGCTGAAAAGTGTTTAATATGGATACCGAGTGTCCTGACCCATCCAATGCAGGGAACAGAAGCGGTGCTCAGAAATGGTCACGGGAGGGGCGCCCGGGGGGCTCTGTCGGTTAAGGGTCCGACTCTCGATTTCAGCTCAGGTCGTGATCTCACACTTCGTGAGATCGAGCCCCTAGCCCTGTGTCAGGCTTCGCGCTCACAGCACGGAGCCTGCTGGGGATTCTCTCTCCCTCACTCTCTCTCTCTGTGCCCCTCTCCTGCTTGCACTCTCCCTCTCTCAAGACAAATAAATAAAAATTAAAAAAAGAAACAAAGAAAAGAAAAGGTCCTGGTAGCAGCTGGCAGTTCCCGGTCTCTGCAGCAGGAGCGAGGGTTTACCTGTCGCCCCGTTTCCTGTGCTTTCCTGTGCACGCCCCTCTTCCTTGCCCTTGACCTGAGGCATACCTTGCCACCTGTAAGGAGGGAAAACGCAGGGATTTTGAGAACACTTTCGCAGGGAAGGGTCCCGTAGAAGTACTGGCTGCGAGAGCAGCGTGCTAAGTCCCGGCAGCCGTTTGTCCGCCTGGTGGCCTTCCCAGAGGAGGGGGAACTGTGTGCTCTCGGGACCGACGACACAGGCCCGAGCGTGGAGGAGACCCTTCTCTTGGATTGGTGTCAGGTCTGCGAGCACGGCTACCCGCGCCTCCTCCTCTCCCTGACGTGGGACTCCATCTCAGAGAGCGCAGGGAACGTCCCGAGGACCGCACCCCCAGTTCGAGGTGGGCCTGGGGTCCAGAGCCCGGTGGCCTGCCTCGGGGGGCCTGCCGTCTTCTGGTCCTGCCGCACGACAGCCAGAAACCAAGCCCGCCGGAAAATGCTTCCGTGCCGGTGGCTCTCTCTGACTTGGTCCTGAAGAGGTTAGGTTCGTGACCCCGGATCCGTTCCGGGCAGACTGCAGGCCCGGCTCCGTGCCCCGAGGGGGACGCCGCGTTGGCCACCGTTGACCGATCCCCGGGTGGCCACGGGCACGGCCTCCTCGTTCCTGCGCGTGGCCAGTGGCTCAGTTGCCTGTCTGCATTCTTGCGGCGGGACCGTGGTCGCCTCCTGCTTGTCCCTCTTCCCGAAGAGGTGGTCGCTGTTCAGAATTCCCTGCGGGTTGCCGGCCGTGGGCGCGGCCTTGCTCGGTCAAGGACAAGGGAGCGGTTACGGTTGACAGACCGGAACCTCTCGGGCCGAGTTGCCTGGATTTCCCGTCTTCGCCGTCTTTCCAGAACGGTGGCCGAAGTCCATGAAGGGCCTCGGGGCCAGGTGACGTTTGTCCGAGATCCCCAGAGCAAACTCGGTTTAATGTGCCGTGAAAGATGGTTCTGGCCTTGAGAGCGTCTCCCGCTTCCTGCTTCCGTGGGTAGGTGTAGGGACGCTTGTGTGTGTTTGCCAGAAGGTTCTGGCATTAACTTTCCATCACCTTCTATGGGAAGTTGGCAGGCCGTGGCCCCGCTGGCCAAACCTGGCCTGCGGCTCTTTGCGGGGCCCTGCCTTAGATCCTCCCAGAGAAAGGACTTTTCATGGCAGAGGGCCTCAGAAGAGCCAGTAAAATCTGGATAGAGAAGTTATTGTTTATTTATTAAAAACAATATTTGTAATGTTTATTTTTGAGAGCGAGAGAGACAGACAGAGTGTGAGCAGGGGAGGGGCAGAGAGAGAGGGAGACACAGAATCCGAAGCAGGCTCCAGGCTCTGAGCCGTCAGCACAGAGCCCGACCCGGGGCTCGAACTCACAAACTGCAAGATCGTGACCTGAGCCGAAGTCGGATGCTTAACCGACTGAGCCGCCCAGGCGCCCCGAGAAGCTTAATAGGTCCAGAACCTTCAGTTTGGGGTGACGAAAAGTTGTAGGAACAGACGGTGGTGATGTCTGCACAACAGTGTAAATGTATTCGGTGCCACTGAACTGTCTACTTAAAAATAGCCAAAAGCAGTAACTTTTATGTTACATATATTTGACCACAATGAAGTCTTAAAAAGTAGCAATATGCAGAAACCTTTCTTTTTTAATTTTTTTAAAATGTTATTTATTTTTGAGAGAGAGAGAGAGAGAGAGCAGGGGAGGGGCAGAGAGAGGGAGAGAGTCCCAAGCCGGCTTCGAGCTGTCAGCGCAGAGCCTGACACGGGGGTCTGTCTCATGACTGTCGAGGTCGTGGCCTGAGCTAATAAGGTCAAGAGTCAGACGCTCAACCGACTGAGCCACCCAGGAGCCCCAGTACAGAAACCATTCTTAAGTGGAGGGACTGACATTTTACTGAGCACCACCCGAGAGCTGGGCTCTGTCTAGGAATTGAATAGAACTTTCTTTGTAAACCTTATCATGACTGCCCCAGGTGGGCGTGGTTAGTCCCACTCCGTGGCGGCCTAAGGGGAGACTCTGAGTTATTTGTTAGTTACGCGGTTAGTGTGGGTCTGCCGGTTCACTCCAGATCTTTCTGAAGGCGCGCTGCCTTAGATCTCTGGGTCTAAAGGAAAGCTGGACAAACTGGGGCAAAACAGTCTCGGTTTGGGTTTTTGCCTGAGGACCTCTTTAATCTTGTCGCTTTTCATAAGTCGTTTCTCCGGGGACCCCCCATGCCTCTCCTTGGCCTGCAGGGGCGGTGGTTGCTGTCGCAGCGTGAGTGGGGGCCTGGACGTGCTCAGCTTCCCCGAGGAGAGAGGCGCCTGGAGGAAACGGCCTGCCTGGTTCGGTGTCCCCCCACCCTCGGAGGGTCCGGAGCTTGCGCTTTGTTACGAGTGCCAGGAAGCGAGCGCGTGCCGCGGGTGCAGCTGCGTTCCGGTCATGCTATCTGCGCCGCGGGGGCGGTGCTGTGGCCCAGATGGGCTCGATCCTCGGTAATCACCATGCCGGCCCCACACCCCTGCGTTATAACCCCCACATCGCCCCCTAGCAACCCCCATGCACAGCTTCCTGGGCGGGGCCTGGGGCCATTCCCAGGGCCAGAGCGTGTCCTGTCGTCACTTTCATTTGTGATTTTGCCTTTCTCCTCTTTCCCTTGGTTTTGCTTTTCTTGGTTTCCAATTTGATGGGCCAGCTTTCTGCTCCTTCAAGTGAAAACTCGCCTGTCCTCTTTCTTCAGTAATTTTTTTTTAAGTTTATCTATTTATTTTGAGAGAGTGAGAGTGAGCGGAGGAGGTGCAGAGAGAGCGGGAGAGAGGGAAGCCCAAGGAGGCTCCATGCTGTTTGCACAGAGCCCCATGCGGGGCTCGAACTCACAAACCATGAGATCATGACCTGAGCTGAAACCAAGAGTTGGACGCTCAACCGACTGAGCCACCCAGGGGCCCCTTGTCGATTTTGCTTTTAACCAAACTGAGATTTTAGTACTTCCTTCTCTTCCCCCTAACATATACTGAAATGGCTTTGTTATGCCCAGAATTCGGGGACCCCAAGAACCACCAGGGAGCCGAGTCCATGCAAGAACAAAGAGCCTTTAATCGAGCTAGCTCGAGCTCAATCTCCTACCGCACCGACGCAGCGGTGGGTCGAGAGAGAGGGCCCGTTCCAAAAACACAATAGTTTTAAAGGGGTCTAGGGGCAGTGGGAGGGGTGATGGTCGTGACCCTAGCCAATTGGCTGAGGAAGGGTCAAGGGTCCTGTTCCATAGGTCACTGGGCATGGTTCTTTTGGAACCGGGAAGTTGCAGGTTTTGAGCAGGCACTGGGGACTCAGGGTGGAAGACAGGAAACACAATGGAGTCAGTCCCAGTTTGCCCTTACAGCTTAAACATTTTCCGATGCCATCTAACCAATCTTCGAAGCATCGCATAGGTGAAAAACACCAGGTTGTTGAACTATTCCTCTTTTGGTTAATAGATTTGCAGGTTAGCACTGTTACAAATAAATAATATATAACCCTGTAGTTAAATCTTTGACCTCAGCTAGGAGTATTCCCTTGGGAGGGGCTCTTGGAGGTACACTTACTAGATCAAAGGATGTATACAGTTTTGCGTTAGTTCTATATGGACAATTGCTTTCCAGGAAAACTTGTAGACGCTGCACCAGCAGAGAGAGAGTGTCTGTTTCCTCCTTAGTATTGAATGTTTATAGTCGTTGAGAATTTAAGTGAAAGGTAGTACCTTATTGCGTCTGGATTTAAACTCGGTTCTTAGTGAGGGCGAGCTCTTTCCCTGTGTTTTTGGGCCACTTTATTTTTTTAGTTTGTTCATGTCCTTTGGAAGGTTTGTGGGGGGTTAGCATTTTTCTTTTTTTCTTTTTTTTTTTGCAGATTTGGGACAGCTTTTATAATGTTTGTTAACCCTTTGTTACGCATACGGGTATATTTCTCTGCCACGTTTTTTGCCTCTTAGTTTTGTTGATTATATGAAATGTGCGTGTTCGTATGTACAAATGTAGCTTTCACTTTTATGCTTATTATAGGTATTCGAAGCCTTCTAAATCTAGGAGGACACACCTTTTCATTTAACTCTTGAATCCATTCCGAAGCTAGTTTTGGGGACAAGTGCGAACATCAATCTATATCTTGTTTCCAGAAGCTCCCTTTGCCCAGCCGTCTGTGGAAACCGTATTTTGTTCCTCAGAGACATGTAATGCCCCGCCCCCCCTCCCCCTCATCGTGTCTGGTATTCTCGCTGTTCGGGTCCGGTTTCTGGAGCATCTAGCATTTTCCATGGTCAGATGTTGTTGGATTAAAGCAGCTTTGAGCCTTCCTCATTAACCTTTCCAAGATATTTTATAGAGAGGTAAAAGTCACTTTAGGTTAAAAAAAGAACCCCTCCCCTCCACCCCCCCACCCCTCGCTTCCAGGAATGAATTCACTGAAAAGACACTGGGGCTTCAAAGCAAAAAAAAAAAAAAAAGAGTAACAGGAGTAGGGGATCCATTTCCCAGAGTAAGACTTTGTACGGTTGTGCAAGTTCAAGTCAGGCCTCTTGCCAAGTATCCTATGTGCCGGCTGAAGAATCCACGGGGCGGTGAGTCGTAATGAAAGGGCTATTTCCGTGCCCCCGGGCTCCTGCAGCGGAAGCCCCTGTGCCGTGGCCAAGGCAGCGGCTTCTTTCTGGTTCTCAGCTTCCGCCGCCTCCTGGTGTCCATGTTCATTCTTGGGGCCACGGCCTCGTGGTCTGACATCGGAGCGCGCTCCGGAGCTGTCGGTCAGTAACGGCTCCTCCGCCCTTTCATCTCCAAGCGGGACCGACCGACAGACACCCCGGGGGCAGACACCAGGCATTTTCCCGTCGGTGAGACGATGGCCGGGTTTCCTGATCCCGAGCCCCCAGAGTTCCGTCAAGGTTCTTCAGGAGTTTTGTAGTCTCCGAACCGTATTATTCCCAACAGTAAATACTATGATCATCTGAAAGAGCCTTGCGTTGCTTATTTTACGCATTTGGGTTCTCCGTGAGATTTCGTGTTGTCCGCCATGGGCACGCTCGAAAGCTCTGACCTAGATCGTCTTGGGTCTCTTGTCGTTCTAAAATTAAACGCTCGCATACCTTCTCCCGCTCCCGGCTCACCCGAATGCGGTCTCAGGTGTCAGAGTCTGTGTCCCTAGTCCGCAGAGAAGGAAGCCGGGGGAACTACCCGACCCACCGACTTGGGATTTCATCTAGAAGCAGGAATTTGGTCCGTTGTTTCTCCTCCTTCCCCCCCCCCCCCTTTTTGGGCCCCGGGGCTGCGTTGTGGCGTCAGGACAGGCTCAGCCGTACGTCCAGGTGTGGGGTTCTTCACTCCCTCGTCTTCGTATCACCGGGAGTAGTTCGTTGACCGCAGGCTGTGTTCTTTCTATATCTATATCCCAGGCTGGGAACGTGGTAACAGGGGAGATGGTGGAAGAACTGATTCTTTCTGGAGCAGACATCATCAAAGTGGGCGTGGGGCCAGGTAAGGCTTGCGGGGAAGGCCAGCAGAGGCTGCGCGGAGGGCCCTGGGGATGCGGGGCTGGGGGAGACCGGAGACGGCCAGAAGGGAGCCCGTGGGCGACCCCGCCCCAAGGGTAGAGCGCGTTTCTTCTGGAAGTATCACACCGCTTTTGGAAGTCGAGCTTCCGGGAGAGGGCCTTTGGGATGTGTCATTTGGGGTTGCCACCGGGGAACATCTTAAAGGAGCCGGGATGTGGGTGGAACGTGAGGTCCTGGGTTCAGAGCATTAACGTGGAAGAAGAGAATGCAGATTTCGTTAATGACCTTATATACCTTGAAGAGGAAGCCGAGGGGGCGAAGAATCGCGGGGACAGCTAATGGACACGAGTGACTCAAGTTTAGACGGAGGTCTGAGGGACCCCGAACATTGCACAGAGGCGTGTAGCTACGAGGCCCCATTCGAACTTGACCCATGGCCCAGTCAGTTACTACCGCTGGCTCACTGGATACATATGCATCTTGGACTTTGCCCATATTCCCTTAGGCATCCTCTCCGAGGACCGCCCACTGGCATCTGGAGCGGAAGAACAAGGCAGAGCCCTTCTGTCCTTATACTGGGGGCGCCATTTTCTCCTGGGGCCAGTTGGTGTTCGCCTTCCCCCCTGGCTGTGCGTGAACCTGAACTTTCATGTTTTCATATCCTTCTTTCATATTAGTCACATCCGTGACTAAACAAACACCAAAATTGGAAGAGGAGGAAAGGAGATATACATTTTCAGCTGGGGAAAAAAAAAACAAAGATTTTTTTTTTTTTTTTTTAAATATCGCCCGTTCAAAAAAAAAAAAACACTACCAAAAAAGGAAGCGAACCATAAAGCAACGTGGAAAGCGTGTGGGAACTCACTGCTGGAGGCAGAAGACCTCGCTGGGCTGTGACTTGGCGCCGTTAGCAGCCTCGAGGGAACAGGGTGTGCTATGAAGAGTCTCGCGGGCTCCTCAGAGTTCTCGAGGGTTTAGCACACAGGGAAATTGTCAAGACTGGGCTGTTGCAAAAGTGCCACACGAGCCAATTAATAACATCTTCTGGGCAAGAGGGGAGGCAGGTCTGGTCTTTCCTGAGTGTTGGGCATCTTTGAAAAGCCCAGGAGAGGATAAGACCCAGTTCTTCCTTCCAAGGAGCTCCCCACTTAGGGGGTCGTAGACTGGGCTAATAGTAGAAGAGGCTCCCAGTAGACCAGGACCCTCGCCACTCACCTGTTGAATCGGGAATACGGGTTGAGTGTGTACCAGCCGCCATTGTGCCGGGCGGGCGCCGTGCAGGGTACGAAGGTGTGTGGACAGTCCGCTTGGCTCTCCAAGAGCCGCTCTTGATGTAATCTTGAGCATGCGGCTGCACAGCCTCTGTGTATACACGATGTTTCCCCGGAAGATTTGTTGTCTTCCCATCATCCCTGTGCGTGCCGCCCCCCCCGCACCCCTCCCGGCCCCGGCAGGGCTGTCTACAAGAACAGAACGGACTAAGCAGAGTAGGGAGCTTTTCTAGAGCGGTTTCTTTACATGGATTTCAGATGATCGTTCAATTTCCCGAATCCTTTAGCCTAAAGACGCCGGGTGTTCTCCACGGGAATGACAGCGTTCAAAATGAGCGCCGTGCCCCTGGAACTGGGAGGAAAAAACACGTACCCAACTTGTCCTTTTGACCCGAGCATTCATCAAGACCGTTCCCGTGCCGCGTTTGATGGCCTTTTCCAAGGAAGGCGGTCGGCCTCACCTCCGTGGGTCTCTCGCACGGGCAGGGCTCTGGGCCCCCTGCCGCGGATCCCTGCCTTCCTGCGAGGATCTAGCCCCGGCGCGGGAGAGAAGGCGAAAAGCCAGTTACGAAGCAGAAACTATGAATGAATTCCGCCTTGCACAATGCAGGGCTGATGGCTGGGGCAGAGGCGGGGAGGGCTGGGGAGACGAGCCCGCTGGCTCCAGGATTGCGAGCAGCACCTGTTGTGAGGCTGGACCGCCAGAGGTGTGTGTCCTGCCCTGCGGCTGGATGGCTGCGGGAGGAAAAGGGGATCCCCCCGCCGCTCTGGTTTTCTTGCCGGGTCCAGTCCTGGAAGTGTAGACACAGTTCTCTGTCTGCTCGAGTCCCGGAGGATGCCGGGAGAGAGATGGGGTAGGGGTGGGGACGCGTGAAGGCTTGGTGGTGGCAGAGAGCCAGGACAGGAGGAGGGGGTTCCAGGCACCTTGTCCCCAAGCGTGATGGCAGTGGAGTTCCAGCCCCATCGACTGAGCCCGAAGCATGGGGATGACTCATCTATGTTAAGTTCGCGCATTCTTTCAGAGACTATTTATAGCCCCCGTGCTGTGCCCAAGGCTCTGTTCTCATCTCTGGATTTTCAGCCGTGAATATCCATGGAGCCTACCAGCCGGCAGAGGAAGCAGATCCCCTGCATTCTTATACAGACAAGTATTTAAATGCTTTTTTTGAAGCCAGCGCTCTGTCAGAACAACAACTACTCCCCCCGAGGTGGTGACATTTAAGACAAAGGCCAAAAGTTGAGAAGGGCTGGCAGGGCCGGGGGCTCGGTTCCCAGGGAGAGCCGGACCGAGAGAACACCGTGTACAGAGATGCCCGGAGTGTGGCCGCCGTGTGGGGGGCGGGGGAGGGCGGCAGGTGGACATCCGGGAGTTCAGTCCGGGTGATCTCGGGGTACAGGGGGCGGAGCTTGCCGGGAGGGAGGGACGGGACCCGAGCAGGGGGGCACGCGTGCTGGAGGTGGAGGTGCTCTCGGCATGACTCAGCCTGGACGTAGCGGGACAACACTGCCGACGGGTCAGCCAGCACCGGGGTTGGCCGTGGGAAAGGCAGAGGGCAGAGGTCGAGGGGGCGAAGGTGTCCAGGAGCTGGTCCGTGTCCTGAAATGGAAGCCGATCCCACAGCCCGGGCTGGACGGGGGCTCTGCACAGGGTGGGCGGTCGTGAAGCCGGGACCCGTCCACAGACCGGGGTGGGGGAGGGCGCAGGAAGGGGGTTAGTGCCGCTCCCTTCGCTCTGGGGCTTACTGCTATCCCCGAGGGCCCCGTGGCATCCCCATGGCGACCCCAGGCGGGCAGTTTCACGGGCGAGGCCGTGAGGCCCAGAGAAGTTAGAGGTCGACCAAAATTGAAGGTCAGGAGGCCGTCGGAGGAGCCTGAGGGGTCCCTTGAAGTATACTGTGGCCGTGAGGAAAAGCGAGGGACGTGGAAAGGCACGGGGCTTACGTAGGGACAGTCCGTGTGGCCATGAGGTGGGGGCTGATGGCACAGGCGAGTGACAGTGACAGGGTCTGGGGGGAGGGGCGTCCCAGGCAGCAGCAGTTGACGGCGGTGAGGACTGGAAGGGACGAGGCCAGATGGTGTGGTTTTAACCACCCGCCCCTCCTCCACGGAAAGAAAGTTCACCCCCCCTCCCCGCCTCCCGCACGTCGGGGCAGGGCTGTGTGCCGGTGATGGAGGCTCCTTCTTAACCGGCTCTCTGGGCTTCTCCCACCATCCAGGTTCCGTGTGTACCACCCGCACCAAGACGGGGGTGGGCTACCCCCAACTGAGCGCCGTGATCGAGTGTGCCGACTCCGCCCACGGCCTGAAGGGGCACATCATCTCGGTAAGTGTCCCGCGGGGCAGGGGACGGACGCGGGGACATCTCGGGACTTCGGGGAGGCCCTTCATCCACTTGACATCTGTGGGCTTGGCGGCGAGCCGGGCACCGTGGTCCCAGCGATGACATCCGGCAGAGACCCAGGTCCCGCTCCCCGCTTCCTCTGCCCCGAGGGAAGCAGGCACTTTAGTCAGTAATGAGCCACGGGGGTAAGTGGCATGATGGGGGTTGCGCGGGAGGCTTCGAGAGAACGAGAGGGCCGCAGATCAGTTTGCTACAAAGCACCCCACCCCGGGCGGATCGAACAAGAGAAAAACTCCCCGTCTCCCAGTGATCGAGGTATCCGCAGGGTCCCTAGGGCTGTGGGGAAGCCTCTGTCCCCAGCCTTAGGAGCTTCTGGTGGTTTCTCGGCTGGTGGTACCATAGCCTTGTGTTCGTGTGGCATCGGCCCCGTGCGCACGCGAGTGGCCACGTTTCTCCTTTGCGCGAGGACTTAGGGGCCGCCCTCCTCCCCCGACGGCCCCATCTTAGCTGATCGCCCGTGCAGTGCTGTCAGACGCTGCCAGCGACTGGTCACTGGTGACCGGACCGGAGCGAGAGCAGACGCGGCGGCTTGTCGGGGGCGGAAGGTATGTTTCCATGGGCTGAGAAAAGATGGGAAGAGGTGAGGAGAGGCAGGGACCGTGATCGCGCAGCGCTTCCAGGAAGCTTCTGGAACGTTCTGGTGTTCAGCCACCGAACGTTAGGAATGCCGCGTTAATGCCGTGCTTCTGCTCCACCTTCTCTGAGGCGACCACCATTCAGAAACCCGTAGAGACGTATCCTTGCTCCTCCCTCCCAGATGAGATGCTCAGAACAGGACAGAACATGTGGATGTTAGTCGCCTGACAAACTCACAACTGTGGCTTCCGCTTATGGGGGTGTTTTTATAAATACGTTGACACGCACACATATAAATTTATACATATACGAAATAAATATAAACATATAAAATATATTAGTGTTTATATAAAAATATAATATATAATATGTAATTATGTATTTATATAAAATATAACATATAATATGTATTATAGTTAAATACATAATTAATAATATATAATGTAAATATAAAATAAATATACACTTGCATATTCTTTACATTATACGTATTTATGTGTATATTCCACTTATGTGGATTTTTTTTAAATTTTTTTTATTTATTTATTTTTAGTGAACTTCCATGGAATTTTTATTTATTTATTTATTTATTTTCTTAATAATAGTTTATTTTCAAATTGGTTTACATATAACACCCAGTGTTCACCCCAACATGTGCCCTCTTTAATGCCCGTCACCCCCTCTCCCCCCTCCCTGGATTTTTTTTTGAATGTTTATTTATTTTTGAGAGAGAAAGAGGGTGAGCAGGTGAAGGGCAGAGAGAGAGGGAGACACAGAATCCAAAACAGGCTCCAGGCTCCGAGCCGTCAGCACAGAGCCCGACGCGGGGCTCCAACTCACACACCGTGAGATCCTGACCGACTGAGCCACCCAGGCGCCCCTATGTGGATATTTTATGTATATGACATGTTTATTTCATATTTATATTTATAAAAATCATCTATGTACAATTTCCTTTACAAATTCTGAAATCGCGGCATAATTTTAGCGGTCCTGTAACAGTGCCGACTCGTTGAATGCATTAACCGAAACCCTCAGACAACTTCCGTGTTCAGTTGCTAAGCCGGGCTCCCGCATTGAATAAGAGATCGGTGATTTAAAAACTGAACATACAGATGCCTCCAGCAAATCAGAGCTCCCTGCAGAATGAGGTGTTATGTTTGGATTCTGGACTTGCTTTGGGGATATAATAATACTCTCTACGACCCCTCCGTGCACGCTGCGTCGCGGCGAGCCTCACCACAGCGATTGATGGCGACAGCCGTTGCTTCCCGGGAGCCGGGGTCCCGTCCTCACCTCGCGGTCCAGTGCGGGCCTCCTGCGCCCCTTCTAATTCTTCTTGCCAGTTTTTCCATCCATCCGTCCGTGCAGTCAGCAAGTCTTTACGGAACGTCTCCTCTGCTTGCACCACCAGCCCCTGAAAATCAACTTGGGGTCTTTTTATACAGCACCGCCTCCTCGATGCTTTATCTTAGCGCTTCTCCCAGTGTAGCGCCCAGACCGGCCGCGTCGGTATCTACTGCGAACTTGGCAGAAATTCTCGGACCTGGCTCAGACCTACCGAGTCGCTTGGCAGCTCTGAAGGCGAGGCCCGGGGGTCTGTCGTGACAAGCCCTCCAGGTGACCGTGATGTCCTTCTCAACGTTGAGAACCGCCGCCTTCTTTCGGAGGCTCGGCCGGCCTGGGCGGGGCGAGGTTCAGAGCCGGGTCTTATCGGCTGATCCCCGGGGAACGGCTTCTCTGAATTTGTCAGCTGGCGACCGTGACAGCCCAGGCTCGTGGTCCTGGCGCTCCGAGGCGCTCGGTAACGGTGGGAGATCGCCCAGATGGGGTCAGAAGTTCCCTCTGTGGCCGGAAGAGCAGGCGAAGTTCCCAGACTCGCGTGCGACGTGTACCCTTGGCCCCGCGCTCGTTCCTCCTGGCTGGCCGAGTGTCTTGGGATTCAGCAGCCATTTCTTCCACTGTCCCTTTGATAGGATTTCACGAGTAGGTCTCTGTCGCTTGCCGGTCGTCCCCAAACCCCCCGTGAGATAGTTTGGATCCTGCTACTCCGTCCGGGTTCCTTCCAGCGGTCTCATTTTATGCTTTAGTTGCTGAATTAGCACACCGTGCTGTCGAAATTCAGAAAAGGAAAGAGGCCGGACTGGAATCAGGTTTCTATTTATTATGGCCCACGTGGGGTGCTGAGAGGCAGAGCTGTGAATCCGGGACACCCCCTGCGTAGGTGAAGAGTGAAGTGTGACCTCCCGAGTTTTGTCTTGGCCTCCTCGGCCAGGGACAGCGCACAAAAGGAGAGCATTTTAAAGGCGGAAACAGACTCAGAAGAAGGAACGGCTAGTATTTATTGAGCAGCTATTACCTTCCAGGCACAAATCACTTATAATCCCTAATCCTTGGAACAGCTGACAAACTAGCCGTTGTCTTCGCTTGACAGGTGTATTAGAATTCTCTAGAGAACCAGAACCGGTAGGGTGTGTGCGTGTGTCTGCGTGTGTGGCGAGAGAGGAGGGGGAGGGACTATTCATTATAAGGAATCGGTTCGTGTGATTGTGGGGGAGTGAGAAGTCCCAAGATCTGCAGGGGGAGTCGCGAAGCCAGGTATCTAGGAGAGCTGACGGTCTAATTGAGTCGGAGTTTGAAGGCCTGAGAACCAGGAAGAGCTGATGTTTTCAGTGGGGGAAAAAGCCCCCGTCCCAGTTCAGAGGCCGTCATTCAGGAAAAATTCACTTGAGGAGGGTCGGCCCCTTTGGTCCATTCAGCCCTTCAACTGATCAGACGGAGCCCACCCACACTGGGGAGGATGGTTTCTTTACTCGCCCTACCAATTCAAATGTTAATCTCATTTTTAAAAAAGGTTAAAAACAACAACAACAACAACAACAACAACAACAACAACAAAACCTCCCAGGGGCCCCGAGTGGTTCAGTCAGTCAAGTGGCTGACTTTGGCTCAGGTCATGGTTTCACGGTTCATGAGTTCGAGCCCCACATCGGGTTCTCTGCTTCGGATCCTCTGTCCCCCTGTCTGTCTACCCCTCCTGCCCCACACACTCTTGCCTGCCGGCTCGCTCTCTATCTTAAAAAGAAGCATTAAAAAAAAAAAAAGCTCTCGTGTTGGACGCCATGCCTAGGCGCTCTGCGGCCCCGGCTGGCTGATGCAGAAAGTTAGTCATCACAGCCAGGGGAGGAGCTAAAGCTTCAGGATCTTAAGGGACTCGTTCTGCATCACTGCCGGCAGCGGCAGAGTCCGCACTCAGACAGAGGTGTGTCCATCTCCGGCGGCCCCCTCTGCCCTTGCCTGCCCCCCACCCCCCCAATCACTCCGCACAGGAAATAAGGAGGCTCAAAGAGAGCGAAAAAGGCTTGGTGAAGTTGAAGTCGAAGGAGATGCGGGCTGGGGGCGGGGCCCCGCCTGCTCCTTTTCCATCCCAGGGTCTCGGAGACATCCCCTTCCTCTGTTCTTCCAGCTGGTCCCCCCCCCCCGTGCCCCCCGCGCGTGTCTTCCAGCGGGCAGAGGACAGGCGGTGCCCGGTGCACCAAGGCGGGAAGGGAGCTTCGGACGCCCGGTGAGTTCGCTGTCGCCTGGTGCCAAGCACGCCTGGGCTGCGCGGCACCGCACGGGACCTAGAAAGAAGTCCCGGGATTCCGTTGCCTGGGTTCCCTGTTGTTTCTCCTGAACTCAAACTCCAGCGTATTATTCTTTCTTTCTTTCTTTTTTTAATGTTTATTTTTGAGAGAGAATGAGCGTGAGCGCGGTGGCGAAGCCGAGAGAGGGAGACAGAGGATCTAAAGCAGGCTGTGCGCGGAGCCCGACGTGGGGCTCGGACTCACGAACCCCGAGATCATTCCCTGAGTCCGAGTCGGTGCTTCACTGCTGGAGCCGCCCTGGCGCCCCAAGCTCCAGCATTTTTTTTTGAAGTTTCTTTTTACTGATTTTGAGAGTAAGAGGGACGGAACCCCAAGCCGACTCAGCACTGTCAGCACAGAGCCCAGTGTGGGGCTCGAACCCAGGAACCTTGAGACCACGACCTGAGCCGAAATCACGAGTTGGACGCTTAACCAACTGAGCCCCCCAGGCGCCCCTCGCCCCCCGAGCGCCAGCGTTGTAAGGAGCGCATTTTATGAAGGCCGAGAGAGCGTGCTTATCAGGGCTCAGGAGGCCGGTGACCGTAAGGGTCCAGGTGATTCAGAGTAATCCCAAACCCTCTCCTCCTCGATACTCGGTCACTAGTGCTCACACTGGCCCGCGGACCCTCTGCAGAGAGGTGAAGTTGGCTTAGCAAGTTTCCAATAGTTTTAATGATTTAATAGAGCACTTCAGAAATAGACCATTCTTGGGGCGCCTGGGGGGCTCAGTCGGTTGAGCGTCCGACTTCGGCTCAGGTCATGATCTCGCGGTCTGTGAGTTCGAGCCCCGCGTCGGGCTCTGTGCTGGCAGCTCGGAGCCTGGAGCCTGCTTCAGATTCTGTGTCTCCCTCTCTCTCTGCCCCTCCCCCACTCATGCTCTCTCTGTCTCAAAAATAAATAAACATTAAAAAAATAAAAAAAAAAAAAAGGAAACAGACCATTCTTTAGAAAGACCTAAACAAAGTGGGGGCGCCTGGGCGGCTCAGCCGGCAAAGCGTCCGACTCTTGATTTTGGCTCCGGGCGTGATCTCCCGGTTGGTGAGCGTGAGCCCCGCGTCCGGCTCTGCGCTGATGGAGCGGAGGCTGCTTGGGATTTTCTCTCCCGCTCTCTCTGTCTCTCTCTGCCCCTCTCTCTGCTCCCTCACTATCTTCCTCTTTCAAAATAAATAAACAAACATTTAAAAATTAAAAACAAAAAACAAAAAAAACGACCTAAACAAAGTAATGCAGGTAATCGAATTCTTTTAGGGCCTGAAAAATTCCCCCCCCCCCCCCCCCCACAAAAGAGGTGGAACCTAGACAAAGTGAGAAAATACAGACAAACATGCAGATAACCGGAACTGCTGTCCTCTGCAGATAACAACCGCCGCTCCCGTTCTGAGAAGTGTGCTTCTAGACGTTTTTAGAGTGCCCTCGTAACCAGGGTTATTGTAGCTGGACGAGCTTGGGCAAGTCACTCAACCTCCCTGAGCACCCCTCATTTCCCCTCCACCTGCAAGTACCAACTTTGGGTTCTAGTGGTGTTGGAATAGAAAAATGAAGTTTGTAACACCCCTCGCCCTCCCCCCCCCCACAGTAGGTGCTTAATTTGCATTCCCTCCGCCTCTTCCTTACTTGTTTTCACCAGCCTCCATTTGAAAGAAGAGCAGGGATTTTTGTTTTGTTTTTAATGTTTGTTTCTGAGAGAGTGCAAGTGGGGGAGCAGCGAGAGAGCGGGAGACACAGAATTTGAAGCAGGCTCCAGGCTCCGAGCTGTCGGCACAGAGCCCGATGCAGGGCTCGAACCCACGGACCGCGAGATCATGACCTGAGCCGAAGTCGGACGCTTCACTGGCTGAGCCCCCCAGGGGCCCCGGGGGGAAGAGCAGGTATTTTTAAGAGGGAAAGAGAGGCTGACACTTCACAGATCAGGTTCCTACCACCCATGTCATGGGCTGCTTTTTCTACTAAAATATCATGTTAACACTCTCGAGCAACAAAAGCAAGAAGCTCTCGGAACGTTTGCACAGTGTGTTTGACAGCCTTCCAGCAGCCGTGAATGTTCACGAGCGAAAGCGAATGCGGGTCTCAGATGGCAGAGATGTGCCCCTGCCGCCTGCCCCCTGGGCACGCGAGGGGGTGCTTTGAACAACGTTTGCAAGTTACCCGTACGTGGTAGTAGGGAGCCGCCTCCTTTGCCCCGAAGCATCATGGGACGCCGGATCGCGCGGGGTCGAATGCACAGTCTGGCTTGTTTGGGCCGCGTTGTCCATTTAGAAACGCGGCCCGGAGCAAAGTGAACAGACGGCACCGTGAGCGTCATTTCCTGTCTGTGGCACATCGTGGAGTCCTCTTTTGCTTAAAGAATTTTTTTTTAATGTTTATTTATTTGAGAGAAAGAGAGAGAGCGCAAACGCACAGGCGGGGGAGGGGCAGAGGGAGAGGGAGACACAGAAGCCCAAGCAGGCTCCAGGCTCCGAGCCGTCGGCACAGACGGGGCTCGAACCCACAGACGGTGAGATCGTGACCTGAACCAGAGTCGGACACTCAGCCGACTGAGCCCCCAGGCGCCCTTAGCAATAAGGTACTTTTTAATTAGCTTGTGCACCTTTTTTGAGACCATAATGCCGTCGCACAGTCAGCAGACTACAGAAGAGCGTGCACGTAACTTTTCTCTGCGCTGAGAAACCAGAAGATTCATCGGACTTGCTTTCTTGGGATATTCGCTTCACTGCGGTGGTCTGGAGCCAAAGCAGCAATCTTTCCGAGGCGCGCCTGCAACGGACTTGACCTCGGAAGCAGTTGCATCAGTAACTGTTCATAAGAAAACAGGAGTTTGAGCTTTCACACCTGCCTTTTGATCCGAACTGCAAACAAGTAAGGAAGCAGAAATTGAGGTTTAGTTCCTGGAGTGACAGGCCTAAAAAAGCAGATTTAAAAAAAGGGAGGAATTCAGGGGGCCCCTGGGGGGCTCAGTCCGGTGAGGCGTCCGACTTCGGCTCAGGTCGTGATCTCTGGCTCCCGAGTTCGAGCCCCGCGTCGGGCTCTGCGCCGACAGCTCGGAGCCTGGAGCCTGCTTCGGATTCTGTGTCTCCCTCGCTCTCTGCCCCTCCTCTGCACACACTGTGTGTGTGTGTCTCTCTCTCAAAAAATAAAATAAATAAAAAAGTGGGGGAGGAATCAAGTCCCAGAGACCCCTCGCCTCCGTCGGAGGCACCGTTCACGCAAGTGGTTCGTCTCAGTTCGCTAGACGCCCCCAGAGCCGGGGGCACACGCCTTCCTGCCGGTTGTGACCGAAGGTAGCCCGGGCAGCCTGTGTTTTCTGTGCCTTTCCCAAGGCCGGTGTGACGCCTTTACGGGCAGGTCCCACCTCCTGGATATACACCTTCGTGTTCCTCCCGGACCCGCTCTGAGCTCAAGGCTCTGTCGTCACGCCAGCCCTCGGCGCGGACCTGACCCTGCTGCCCCGGGCCTCTGCTTCTTTGCCTCTCTCTGTGTGGGGTCTGGCTGCCAAGTCCCGGCCACCCTCGCTGTCCTTCTGCTTGGACGTGACACAGGCCGCGCCGACCAGCAGGCGGCAGCCCGTGTCTGTGAGGACGCGCGGGGGGCTCTGCGTCCGGGGAGCCGTGCGCCGCGTCGCTGGTGTTTAAGCTGAACCTGCTGGGCGGCCCAAGGTGACCGTCCTGCTAGGCAGTCACCCAGCCCCAGGCAGGTGCTCTCCGTGGGTGGCGCGGGGATCCGGGCTGCAGGTTTGATTTTAAGCTAACTGGGCACATCGCGTGGCGATGAATCGGAGACGCAGGGAGCGGCTGGAATTCTAAAGAACCAACTCAGTGTCCTTTCCCCGGCTCTGAAAATAATTCCGCTCTTGTACTAAATAAACCTCACCTCACGCCAGGCAGGGACGGAGAGGCGACTCCTTGAATGAGGAATGAATTCGGAAGGCCCAGGCCCGGCATGTTGTGTAAGGGGCTGGCAGGGCGGGGGTGGGGGGGCGGTGGGGAGCGGCTCGTCCCTCTGCCGTGGGCTCCCAGGGCGGGACAGACCCCAGGAGGAAACACAGCAGGTGTAACACTGAGGGGAACAGACTGAGTCAGAACCCGGCAGCCGGGGAGCGCTGGGCTTCGGCTCTGAGGGTCACTCACTGTTTTTGGCTGGGGGCTTGCCCTTGGCTGGGGATGTGTCCGGATGTCACCTCCAGATGACTGAGTCACCCCAGGGGAGGGGACGTCCTGGCCGAGCTCCGAGCTCCCCCCGCTGACGCCCTCTCCTTGCTTTTTCCTCTTCTAAGGACGGAGGCTGCACTTGTCCAGGAGATGTCGCCAAAGCCTTTGGTAAGGGGACAGGGAGGGAGGGCAGGGAACCTGAATGAAGGGGCGGGGCCTGTCGGGGAGATTCTGAGCCTGTCCTGAGTTTCCCCGTCCCTGGATTTCCGCCCTGCTTGGCCAGAACCCTGCTTGGTTCTGGTTGGTGGCTGAGCGGACCCAGCAGGCATCCTGGGGTATAGACGCGGGTGACAGCCTCCAAGCCAGGCTTAGAAGGCTCAGGGGGCCTACAGAAGTGGCCAGTAACAGGGCCACAGTGGCCTCAGGGAGGGTCTCCGGGACAGAAGTAGGGGGACTCTTTGGGGAGGGACCAGAGGCCCCCCAGCACTGTCTCACCGCAGGCGGGAGGCACCTGTTTCCCAGCAGGGGGCAGCCGTGCGCAGCCGTGATCCGGCGGGGCTTTGGGGCCACCTGGCTTTTCCTTGGGGAAGCTTCGGTCGGGGCGGCGTCTCCACGCGCTGCGCCCACCGCTCGCCACTTACCCTTGGCAGACTGCGCCCGTCAGTCAGAGCCCGTCGATCCGGCGTCTTGGTTATGGAAGGGAACGTAGGGTCGTCTGGGTGTCACCCAGGGTGCCTCCTTGATAGCTGAGGAGGCCGAGGGCCTGAGGGGTGAGTGGCCAGGTCGGGGTCCCCCCTGCCGCTGCGGAGCCGGGAGAATCGGGAGTCCCCCCTACGCTCCTGGGCTCACTCACCCGCTAGCCGAGGACGTTTTTGTTACTGATTTTTGCACTGAAGCTACTTCCTGCCCGTGGGTGCTCTGGCGTGGGCTCCCCGCGCAGAGTAGGAGCTGGCACTCTTTAAAGTGACTGGTCGTTAGGAAGACGCCACGTAGATGACAGTTCCTGGTCTCCGGGGTCCCCTCCGGTGGTCATGGGGAGGCCTGGCCGGACCCCAGTTTTCCTCTGCCCCCTCAAAGTCATGGCGGGGGGGGGCAAGGATCCAACATGGAGGTTCAAGACCCTGAAATGAAGGACTAGAAGGCTTGCTGCCAAGTAAAAGGGCCCCACTGGGTGTGGCCTGTCCGATGCCAGGCCCGGGGACCAGCCCCGCAGAGCCCGCGTCTCTGAAATGCGGAACAGAAGGCCCTGGCATGCCCAACGCCCATCCCAGAGCCCCCCTGTAAGTATGTCCGTGACCCGATGGAAGAGGTCAGGGCCCCCTCGACCTTCATCCTAAAGACCGAATCCCTCTGTACCCTGGTGTCCTCGTGTTCCCAAAGTAAACCCTCCATAGACCTCAGGAGAAGTTCACAGTCCGTGGAGAGAGCGCACGACCATCCAGGAGATGGGGGGGATGTCTAATTCTTCCAGACACTCCTTTTCCTTTCTTGACAATAGTCCCTCTACATCGACCGTGTGCCGCTGGAGAGGCCGCTTCGGCACCCTGTGTATCCAGCGTTTAGGTTTCTCTTCCTCACACCCGGTCTCCAGTGTGGGAGTTTCGGTCCGTTCGGAGGGCTTTCGTGATCTGCATGGACACGGTGTGAAGTGGCTGATAGCCTACGGTAGACCAGATGTCTGTCGGGAACCCCAGAGGAGGGACCGTGGCGGAGGAGATCAGGCCACAGCGCTGCCCGGTTCTTGAGGCTGCTCCGATGGCGAGGCTTAGACCTCTGTCTGGAAGGCGGTCCTAGTTGGCCATCAGTTACCATTAAGGATTGTCGAGGGCGTTAGCCACCAACCGTCAGAAGGAGGCTGCGTTTTTCTCTCTCTGGGCGCCCATCCCCCTCCTGGCGAGCCTTCTTAACTTTTTCCAAAAAGGGAGAGGTTGAACTCCCCGCTCGATTGTGGCCAGGAGCAAGGAGGGGTGAGTCGGAGCGGCACGTTAGATCCTTCGAGAGCCGGTTTTCTCTGAGCCCTTCTCCCTTCTCCTTGTCCCCGCCGCTGGGAGTTCAGGAGCCGGAGCCGATTTCGTCATGCTGGGAGGGATGTTTTCGGGCCACACGGAGTGCGCCGGAGAGGTGATTGAGAAGAACGGGCAGAAGCTCAAGCTCTTCTACGGGATGAGCTCCGAAACGGCGATGAAGAAGCACGCGGGAGGGGTGGCCGAATACAGGTGAGGGGAGGCGCCGGCGCCCTTCCTCGGCGACGCCGCACACTTCCGGAAACGGGATCGGAGCAGGCGTCGCGTGTCCGTTCTGCTGATACTAACGGACCGCGGCGGGGGGGG
>PITB01017495.1:0-37363 GCA_004024585.1 Paradoxurus hermaphroditus | reverse complement strand
CTGGACCACCCTCTTACACCTACATAAAAATTAATTCAAAATGTGTTAAAAACCTAAATGTGAGACCTGAAACCATAATAATCCTAGAAGAGAACACAGGCAGTAACTGCTTTGACATTGACCATAGCAACTTTTTTCTAGATATGTCTCCTGAGGCAAGGGAAACAACAGCAAAAATAAACTATTGGGACTATCCCAAAATAAAAAGCTTCTGCACAGTGGAGGAAACAATCAACAAAACTAAAAGGCAACCTGTAGAATGGGAGAAGATATTTGCAAATGACATACCTGGTAAAGGGTTAATATCCAAAATATATAAAGAACATAAAACTCAACTTCCAAAAAACAAATAGTCCAGAGGAAATGAACAGACATTTCTCCTAAGAAGGCATACAAATGGCCAACAGATATGAAAATATGCTCATCATCACTTATCATCAGGTAAATACAAATTAAAACTACAAGGAAATATCACTCACACCTGGTTAAATCCAACAACACAAGAAACAACAGGTGTTGGCAAGGTTGCAGAGAAAAAGAAACCCTCTTGCACTGCTGGTGGAATTGAAACTGGTGCACTCACTGTGGAAAACAGTATAGAGAGTCCTCAAAAGTTAAAAATAGAACTACCTTTGATCCAATAACCACACTACTGGGTATTTACTCAAAGAATACAAGAACATTAATTCAAAGGGATACATGCACCCCTGTGATTATAGCAGCATTATTTACAATAGCCAAGATATGGAAGCAGCCCAAGTGTCCATTGACTATGTCTCTCTCTCTGTGTCTGTGTGTGTGTGTGTGTGTGTGTGTGTGTGTGTGTGTGGTTTGTACACATACTGGAATACACCAGAATATTATTCAGTCATAAAAAGAATGAAATTTTGTCATGTGCAACAATAAGGATGGAGCTAGAGAGTATAATACTAAGGAAAATAAGTCAGTTAGAAAAAGACAAATACCATATGATTTCACTCATATGCGGAATTTATGAAACAAAACAAACAAGCAAGGGGAAAAATAAGAGAGAGGGAGGGAGAAATCAAGAAACAGACTCTTAACTATAGAGAACAAACTAATGGTTACCAGAGGGAAGGTAGGTGAGGGGATGGATTAAATAGGTTATGGGGATTAAGGAGTGCACTTATTGTGATGAGCACAGTGTGATGTATGAAGGTGACGAATCACTATGTTGTCACCTGAAACGAATATAAAACTGTGTTAACTAACTGGAATTAAAATGAAAACTTAAAATTTAAAAATCAATGATTTCTGACATTGTTAAGTGCAGTGAGGAAAATACATCAGGGAAATATATTCCAAGAGAGAGGTACTGGAGAGTGTGGAGCAAGAGGGAGAAGTCAGAGGAGGCTGAATTGAGACCCACGTGATGGGAAGGAGCCAGCTGCAGAGATGCAGGAAAGTATGCTTGAGGCAGAAGGGATCAGGGGTAAAAAGACCCTGAGCAGAAGGGAGTTTGGTCCACCTGAGGACCAGAATCAAGGCTTGTGTGACCAGAGCTTAGTAATGGGGAGAGATGGGAGGTGAGGTCAGGGCAAGCATGGCCAGATCATGAGGAGTTGGGGTTTTATTCTGAGTGCCGGCACCTTTATTTCTGGGTGATGTTGACATATTGCCACTTGGATAAATTAGCATTCTCACCTTAGCAGATCATTTGGGTAGAAATAAGAAATGTACCCAGCAACGCAGAAAGACAAGGAGGGTTCTAGGATTTCTCAAGATTCCAAACATGGCACCTTATTTTTCTAAAAAGAAGAAAGCCTGCAAATACACAGAGCCCCAGACCGAAAGTAAGGGAAGGAACAACAGAACACACCAGGTGAAGAGCAGCACCAAGACAAGAACAGTTTATCCTGAGCAGAGAGGCTTGAGTGGGTGGAGGTGGACCCAAAGAGGTGGGAGAGATGTGTGTTCTCTGGGAGTTGACCAGGAAGACCAGGGGTAGGGAATGGGGCTGAGGGTGGAGGAGAGTAAGAATTAAAATTAAATGGCTGTCATGGACCCCATGTGGCCACATCAGCTTCTATCCTTCTAGGGAAACCTCAACCTTGGGCCCATGGGAGGTCTGGACTGTGGTAACCATCAGGCTGCAGGAATACTGAGTTCCCAGACTTACAGCAAACTACACACCCAGTCCTCAACCATGGCTGTTGTGTTTTTTTGGCAGTGGGAAAAACATTAAAGAAGTTCATTTCTCTGTAGCAGTTACAATGATGAGCAGGGAAAAGTAACTGAAAAGGTCAAACATGCCCTTCACCTACTCAGCTCATAAACCAAGGGAGAGGCTGAACACTGAGAATTAGGGAGGAGAGTAAATCCTCCCCTGTGCTCAGGCCTGCAGAGCTGGGGTCAGGACAGCTCATCCTGGGAGGGACAGTTGCTCCTGCCCCAGATCCTTGGGCCCTCTGGCTTAACTTTCTGTATAAAGTAGGCTAGGAGGTGCTATGTCTCTAGAGTTTAAAGTCAAGGCACCTTAGAGAAGCAGTATAAGGTTGTATTGACTGCAGAGAATGGCTCCGGACTCATAATGACATCCATTCAAATCCAACCTGGTTGTCATTCTAACTTAAGGATGGCACCATTGAGGCTGAAACCAACCAATAAAATATTCCAAAAGGAGTCCATCAGCGTGAGGAAGGGACTTGTTCTCCCTTGTGCCAGTGCTAGAGGGCCACCCCAAGGTTTCCACCATACTAAGAGAACAGACTCTCAGCTGTTACTAAACCCTGAAGCAGGTAAGAGGTGCAGCAGCTTGAGTATCTCAGGTGGGCCTCCTGCTAACAGGCACAAGTCAGTGTCAGAGCCCAAAGATAAAGTGTTAGTGGATTGCTTCCAGCATTATCTGGGACAGACTTGGGTCATCATTCTGGAAAGGGCCTGAATAAAACCGCTAGGAAGTTATATCCCAACAGCAATCATAATTTGAAGACCATGTCATTAAAACTACACAATGAACTCCCTAACTCTAGTTTTGTGCCCACCAAGCATTTGTCTGGTTTCAAATTAGTTTCCCATGTCGTGTGCAACAGGGAGAGAGGGTGTTTACAGAAAAGAGGTCAAGTGACTATTTCCCTTGGCAGGCATGTTTTTTGTTAATAAACCAACCTTCCAGTTTCTCTCTCTCTCTCTCTCTCTCTCTCTCTCTCTCTCACACACACACACACACACACACACACACACACACACACACATTCAGAATGCCTCTCGCTGTATTCCCTGTGGAGGGAGCGGAGGGAATTATGAATTCTGTCTTTTGGGTATGGATAAAACCAAACATCAGGGGATGTCTCTATGATTCCAGTCCCCAAGGTAAATTTTGCTGGCTCACAACAACCTCATCTCCTTTCTCTTCTGTGCCCACTCTGCTCCGTGCCTCTTGGAACATCAGAGCTCAACAGAATCAGGAGACAGCCACATGGATCTGAGAGTTCATTGAAAACAATGACTCCTGTTCTGATGTTCACAGAAGTAGCTCTGGGTTCTGTGAATTCTTGGCAAAAATTCAGAAAACCTAAGGGAATCCACACATTAGCCGATAATGAGGCCACACAGACTAACTAAAGCATCAGCCACCTCATTAAACTGGGAAGCTTAATACTGTTTTTATTGCACAATCACTTCTAAATGTCTTTTATTAATAAAATTGGGGAAATGAATTTGTTATTCCTTAATAAGTGCAGTGTGTTTAGTTGACAAAATCATTACAAAGATAGGGATCAATGAGTGTCGAGAATACTAAAAGGTGCCCTTGTTTTACAGGATTGGAAACCACTGGGCACCACCCCCCTACCAATCATTTTACAAAGGAAGAAATCAGGAAGTGAAAAAACTAATACTTTTACTCAAGCTTCAAATTTACCTTAAATTCTTAGAATATTCTGTAACCCCATATAGCCAATAGCAGCTGTAGTCATTGGAGTTAATGTCTCTAGTATCTGTTTGCTTTATTCTTTTAATTCACTCAAACATCAGTGAACAATTGGCCCTTGAAGTCAACATTACAAATAAGTATGAAATTGTCAATTTATCTGCTACTCTTGTTAAGGAGGGGAAGGAGATGTTAACACTTGTTTAAAGTGGGGAAGAGGGGATGTAAAAAAAAAAAACCTCACACTTATTACACCAATAGTTCCTGCACATTATTTAATCTCCACAACAATCTCTCTAGGAAAGCATAATTTTCCCATTTAACAGATAAGAAAATTACCATTGGAAAGGTTAAAATACTTTCCTAGGGAACATATGTTTAGAAGTAAAATCTAGTTCTGTCTAATGCTTGAGTCCACTCTGTAAACGCCACTGGATTCAGCACCACGGACAGAGACGGAGTCCCTAGAGTCTTCCCTGCCGAAGAGATAGAGGCAGCGTGGGTGGATATGGGTGCTGAATCCTGGGGAAGAGTTCTAAGTACAGAAATGCCTGAACTAATAGGAACGGGGTCAGGGCCAAGGAAGGGCTCGTCATCATAATCTCTTCACAATCATATCAAATTGCTCTTTTTAGAACTGATTTCTATCCTCATGCCAACTAATTAAGCTAGGACAGGCATTTTCATCTGTAAAATGCCATTCCCAGACTGCCACCCAGAGTTTTTGTAAAGCAAAGATGAATGAATAGATGGAAAAGTTCTCTGAAATTCATAAAAATTCACTGGAAAAAAAACCACAACTGTAACAAAGTGTAACAAATAAACCCCAAACTTCCAATGGTTAACACAACAGACACTTATTTCTCACTTAGGTAGTACCCCCAAGCAGGAAGTCCTGATTGTCATGAAGCTCACCTCCAAGAGTGATTCTGGTGCCCAGAGTCCTTCCTCCTTGTGGCTCTGCCAACTTCCAACATGGCTTTGAAGGTCCTCGTGTCTATCTGCATCAAGCTAGAAGAGTGAAAATCATGAAGAGTACATCCAAGAAGATTTTTTATAAGCCAAGTCTGGAAGTGGCATACATCCCTTCTGCTCACATTCCATTTGTTAGAACCCAGCTCATGACCACACCTACCAGAAAGGGTCTGGGAATTGTAGTCTTCCTATGGGTACAGGAAGATAAGGAAAAGTTTTGATGAACACAGAACAGTCTCCTGCTCCTGTGCAAAGCTGAGAAGTCACAATCACATGATTCTTAGCCCCATTTGAGAACTTGAGAGTGGGAATAGACTAAGGACCAACTAAGGAAAACCAACCCATGGCTTTCACTGGATGCATATGTGGGTAATCATGAATTCCCCAGCTGAGCATCTTCCATCCTTCCATGGTGCAAAATTGAATGAGGTTATCATAAGCTAGAGCTGTTAGAAAGATCTATCTATCTATCTATCTATCTATCTATCTATCTATCTATCATTACCTTCATACTAATTCAGTGGACCTGGGAATGTGTTTTTTTTTAATTTTTTTTAACGTTTATTTCTTTTTAAAAGAGAGACAGACAATGCGAGCAGGCGAGGCAGAGAGAGGGAGACACAGAATCTGAAGCAGGCCCCAGGCTCTGAGCTGTCAGCACAGAGCCCGACACGGGGCTTGAACTCACGAACCTGTGAGATCATGACCTGAGACAAAGTCAGACGCTTAACTGACTGAGCCACCCAGGCGCCCCTGGGAATGTGTTTTTAACACAGGGACATTAAGATTCTTTCAGTTGTAAGTGACCAAAATCCAATTCACATGGTCTTAAGCACCAAAGGAAATGTATTGGTCCATGTAACTGTGCCAGGAGTAGAACTACTTTGAGGCACAGTTAGATATAGACACAGTCTCATTGGGTTACTCCCACTCTCCATCTCTCACCAGATCTCAATAGAGGCCGTTTTCAGGCCATCTCCCTTCATGGGTCAAGATGGCCACCAGCAGCTCCAGGCATACTCTTTTAGAAACAGCCCCACGAGAACGACTCTTTGTCTATAAAAGTCCCATAATTTGTCCCTTTGGCACTAATTGCTCTGGCTTGGATCCTATGCCTATCCCTGAATCAATCACTGTGACCAAAAAGATGGTACCCTCTGATTATCCAGGTCTTGGTCATGAGACCATCCTGAATCTGGGGATGAGGTCCAATCCATAACATGTGCAGCAGAGGTGACTCCTCAAGGACAACTAGGGTGCTATTCCTAGGAGAAGGGACACAGGGAAGGGATGTTAGGCAAGCATCACCAACAGGATTCTCATACACTAGGCTATGCAAGGCTCCAAGAGAGGTAGAAGTTCTGACCTTGAAACTCCCCCACAAGACTGGGAAGGAGCACTCCTTCAGATGTGAAGAGGGGTCTCTGCTCATCAAGTTGCTGATGCCTTCCACCCCCATCCCAGACCCTGGTGGAGTGCCCTTTGCATTGAACACATGAAGCTGAAGTGACTCCCCAGACATTTTTTGTCAGCAGGCCAGGAGTCTACTTGGCCTTTTCACCCAGACTGTCTCAGTGGCTCTACCCCCAGCAGGCATGCACTGCCCCCAGCCAAGACCTAGCATTTGGCTTCCAATAACATCAAGGACTGAAGCTGATAATAACCTAAATCTTAGTGACTTGAGACCTCTGGGTAAAAAAAGGACCTATGTATCCTTAAATCTGAATTCAACATTCTGTGTCTATGTACATAATACATCTGAGTGCTTCTCCTCTTCACCACGGAAAAAAAATCCACAACTTTCATCAAATTACCTAAGGACACTTCACCTAAAAAAACACTGAGAACCACAAATGTCAATTGTGGCTTCTCTGGGTACGTGTTCCAAGTATTTAGTGGTGAGATTTCATGTTCTGTAATTCGTCATGGAGAAGCAGGAAGCTATGGGCAAACTGAAATGATACTCTTAGAGCCGTGTTTCCTGAGATGGGCTCATTGGAATATGAGTTGATGTGATCTTATGTCCAGTAGGAAAACAAAAACATTTTCATGTTCAAATAAGTTGGGGAAATGCTGGGTTAGACAGACTTCTTTTCTGCAGGATTTGTCATAATACTGTAATATTCTAGCATGTGGAGTGGCTCTCCAGGAGTTTGTGGTAGGTAGGTGGTGTTTCCCAAAGTTACTTAACACAAGCACTGTCTTGCACAGGGGTTTGCTTTGTTTTCAGCATCCTATTCAACATTTCCCTGAACACAGACTCATGGGACTAGCCATTTGGGAACTTCCTTGTCCTCAAGTAATGTATGGCACCCCAAAGTTGTGGTGGCAACTTTGTGTCTGGAAGCATGAAAAAGCTTCAAAAGGGGCAATATTTAAAAGAAATCATTCCCTGAATGAATCATTGCCTGATTATAACGAATGAGGTATCTGTATGTTTTCGAGGCTCCATGGCATCCCTGGGTGTCTATGAGCTGTGGCGTGTCAGGTACAAAGAGCAAGGGACTGGGGCCAGCATGCCTTGAGCAGACTTGTGGATCTGCCACTAACTGGCTATGTAAGTACGGCATGGAGTTAACCCCTCTGAGTGTCAGCCAGTTACCTGCGATGTGAGGATTAAATGAGATCTCAGACTGAATGCATAGCGTCTGGCACTCAGAAATGCTCCTTCGTAGCAGCTGAAGCAGAAGACTATCTTAGTTTGGGGTCTGCAGAGCTCCACCCTTTGTTCCGGCAGCCCCAGGAAATTCTCCCGTTGTCCTTACCTGCCTTATCCTCTTGCCTCAACCTTCTCCCACGTGCTCTTGACAGCTCCCCATTCTCTCCTCCTCGAGCAGCTCTGCTGGTGCTCCAGGTATGTCCAAACACTGCTGACCCCCTTCCCTGCCCTCTAGGGGGGCAGCTGGGTGATGGCAATAGGACCACAGCCTCCGAGACTGGCTCCTTCCCGCCTGCCTCAGCAACTACCCTGGCACCACCTTGGGCTGAAAACCCACATGAAAGTGGATGCAAAGGTCTCACTATTTGCTGACGCTCACAGACTGTCCTTCAGGTCACCCTTTGTGGTATGTCACCAAAAGCGAACAAATCCATGCCGCGTCTCTTCTATCAGAGCTTGTTTCTATCTGCATCTGTCATCGCTGATTGCATTTCAATGGGTTTAGTCTCTATTTTAAATAAAAGATTTATGCCTTAGCTGTCAGAGCCTGCTTTTATTTGAAAATTTAATCTTGTTTCTGGGAGTCTAGATTAACTTATTAGATTTAGGCGTCCCTTGTGTGTCTCTGAGAGAAAAGCAGTAGATTCTCCCCTCTCCGCATATGGCTCTGCACACACCACACAGCAGAAACCAAGAGCCGGATGGACTTTACTGTGAGTAAACCAAGGCAGGACAGAGGGACAGAGGCCACCTCTTAGACAGCTTTCTCTGGTTACCACACGTCCAGGGAGGGCTTCTCTATCTCTGGGCCAGTTTCCAGGCCATTCCCTAGGGGGTCTGTGTTCCCTGCAAAGGCCCTCCACCAAACTTGCTCATTCTTAGGAGTTTTGTGGGGACTCCAGAAAAGGCCCCCAGTGGGAGACTAATTTGCCAAGCTTGGCTATGCCAAGGAGTTTCCAAGTTTCCTTCATATCTGTACTGTATCTTCTACCCCTCTGAGGGCACTCGCCTGACTGGTTAGACCATGGGGTCAGAAGACATGGGTTTGAGTCTCAGCTGTGACCTCAGGCAAGTCACTTAACTTCCCTGACCCTTGTTGGTCTCTTCATCAGAAAGATGGAGATAATGGTAATGCCCATCTCATAGGGTTGCTGAGTAAAGAAATGAGGGGAAGCTCTTGAGAGGTTCCTTTCGGTGAGTTTGTTGCTGCTTCAGTGTGTATGGGGTGTGGGGTACACCACTACCCTCTTTGGAGGTGAAGACGTGGCAGCCCAAAGGGAAGAGTGACTTGCTCAGGGTCCAATAAAGTGAACGGCAAAGCTGGCTCAGAACCAGGAATCTGGATCTCCATCCAGTGCAACAGGCTCTTCCCTCTTCCCCTCACCCCACCCCACCCCTTACCTCTCTGTCTCTCCCTTTCTCCTTCCCTCTCTTTCCCCCCTTTCCCCTCTTTCTCTCTCTCTCTCTCTGCACTGGGCTGAAATGTTTCCCCCTAAAATTCATAGGTTGAAGCCCTAACCTCCAATGTAACTGCATTTGATTTTTGGGGAGAGGGTCTTCAGGAAGTAATTAAGGTTAAATGAGGTTATAAAAATGGGGCCCTAATCCAAGAGGACTGGTTGCTTTATAGGAAGATGAGATCTGTCTGTCTCTCCGCTTTCCCCCTCCGCCGCACCTACATGCTCTGAGGAAAGGCCATCTGAGCACACAGCGAGAAGGCAGCCACCTACAAGCCAAGAGAAGACACCCAGAAAGAAGCCTACCTTGCTGGCACCTTGACCTTGGACTCCTTCCCTCCAGAATTGTGAGAAAGAAATCTCTATTGTTGAAGACAGCCAGTCTATGGCATTTTGTTTTAAAAGCACAAACAGACTAATATGCTCCGTCTGTCTGTATCTGTAGGTCTGTCTTTCTCTTCCTTTCCCCCTCCTTCCCCAGCAGTTCCTGACTTTCCCGTAGCACTCCCGCCATCTGCTGGTCAGTCTAAGGATAGCAGGCAAGTGCAGGCTTCAGAGGGGCCTCCTCCAGGGCAGCCCCTCCCCTCCTCATCCACGCCCGCTTGCGCGCACACATGTACACTCAGCAGCAGAGGAGGAGAGCTGGGGGAGCTGAGGTGGCTTCACATTCCCCTTCGTTTGCCCACTCTGCTACCCCATAACCTCAACTCGTGACATATGAACTCTTCTTTTTAGTTATAATCTCCTTTAGAGTCAGGGCCACAACTGACCCATCTCTGTTACTCCTCATTCACACCTACTAACTGGCTGGCACACAATAGGTGCTCACTAAATGCTCCCCGAATGACTAAGGGAAGACACTCTCGTTTGGGGATTTCATTGGTTCTCATATTTGGGGGAGCTGGGTCTCAGGAACTTCTCTTGCTCCTAGTGGGGCCCCACCGCACCTAGGCTCGCCTCTGCTTGCACCCAGACTCGGGCTCCTGAACGCAGTGCCAGGTGTCCACCTGGCTGGGCCAATAGGTCACAGATCGGGAGCATCATCTCCTGTCTCATTAGAATGGCTTCAAAGCCAGCTCTGCGGGCCAACTCTTAGCGGGAACATGTGTCTCCTGGTTTGTCACTTGGCAAAACAACTCCAAGGGGAGGAAGACAGTGACGGTCTTCATAGGTCAACTGCCTCGGCCTCCAGAGGAACTGTTATCTGAGGGGGATAATTAAGATGAATCTGTCCAAGGGGAGAGGAAGTTCCAGCTCCGGCTCCAACTTTCCAACCTGGAGGCTCCTCTATCACTCCAGTTCCTAAATCAGCCCAGGGTGACAGGGGGAAAGGAGGCTCCCCCGGGGTACAGCATGCTCAGTCAGGCCCCGTCATCCTCATCAGGGCCAGTACTCCCGTGAGGAGGTGAGGCGCTCACCTGTGGCACATAATTTAAAGGAGCAGCTCGTGCCAGGTAAGAAATGCACCCGCTTCCTTTGGCCTCAGACTCTCTGTGGCTCAGCACAGCGCTGGTCCCGATCTTGTCTTTACTTAACATTTGGACACTTTACTCAACATGGACTTTCTTGCATGAGGTTTGATCGTTATAAAATATGTGTTAACGAAAGTGAGAACTTAAACAGTATCCTTACACCCATGTCCATAACAACATTATTCACCATAGCCAAAAGGTAGAAAGCACCCATCGATGGATGAGTGGATAAACAAAAGGTGGTATCTCCCCAATGGAATATGAGTCGGCCTTAGAAAGGAAGGAAATTCTGACACCTGCTATGAGTGCATGAACCTGGACAACATCATGCTAAATAAAATCAATCAGATACAAAAAGACAAATACTGTATGATTCCCTTTATATGAAGTACTTAGTCAGAGCCTTAGAGATAGAAGGTAGAATGGAGGTTGCCCGGGGCTGGGTGGTGAGAGACGGAATAGGGTGTCAATGTTTAATGGGGACAGGGTTTCAGTTGGAGAAGATGAAAAGGTTCTAGAGATGGATGGTGGGGATGGTTTCACAACAGGGCGAATGTATTTAACACCACTGAACAGAACACTTAAAAGTGGTTAAAATGGTAACTTTCATGGTATATTTTACCACAATAAAAATCTGCATTAAAATATTATTGATCTTAATTGCTGAGTGTTTTGGTGCCCTCTGAATTTTTATGCCTGGGTCGAGTGCGTCTTGCCTCGCCCTTGCCTGACCCTGAATTCCTTACACTGTTCCCTATATTACTGACCATGGGACCCAGCCTGGGGGATGTTAGGGGTTAACAGGTCTGCTCAAGGTCACCATAAGTTGAGCCAAGAACCGAGTCGGCCAGAGCCAAAGCCATGGCTCCCAGCTAAGGACTTTGTTCAATGCAGCTCTTTCTGCCTGCCCATCCCCAAGGTGCTTCTGGGCAGCTCTGTGGGCGCCACGGTCCTTCTGGAGGCAGCTGTTCCTTGGGCAGAATCTTATCCCACAAATAAGGTCCTCAGTGGATCCAGCCCCAGCCCACCTCTCCTATTAGGGATACCCCTCCCCACAGCTACAACTCTCTGCTCCCTTTTCAGAGAAATCTCTAGGCGGGGACAGGATCATGGGGCCAATAGGGTAGGCAAAGGGGCCAAGTCCATGTCCACGCTCCCTAGCTATGACCATGGCTCTACCTTTCCCCCAACATCCATCCTACCTCCTGCCCAGTAACAGAACCCAAACTTAGCTGGGCGCAGGCTGCCCAGAATAAAGCTTTCATTTCCTAGCTTCCCTTGCTAACTGGGTGTGCCCATAGACTTTAGATGTGGCCCTAAACCTGGAAGCCAAAGCCGGTCTATGGTATTTTTGTTATAGTGGCCAGAGCTAAGACGAGGTACTTATTAGTATTATCTGGTGAGTGGTCGATCTGTTAAAACCAAGAGCTCCCCCCAAAATCAATGATCATCTCCAAGCCCCAGATATTTACTTCTTTTCCAGCAATTCCAGCTGAGAAATTGGGTCCCTCAGACTTTGCTATAGGGAGCGTGACCTGCATGTTGTCTATTCAGAGCATGACTGTGGGGTCCCGTCACAGTAGATGAGGACCTGCCCTCATCCTCCCCAGCCCTCCCCCATCACCTCCGTTCCCCAGGCTCTCTCCCAGCCCCCACCCTGGGGCCTCCTCAGCCACTCATCTGCTTCTGCTGACTGCAGAGCACATCTCCTCTCCAGGCTGGGGAGAAGGGACTAGGCACTGGGAAAGGCTCCCAAAGTGGCCCCTTTGGCAAGAACGCAGACACAGGTCTCAGCCCCAAGGGTGGAGGCTGGGAGAAGGCAGGAAAGGAGACTGGAAGGAGTGGTGATGGTTAGAAGGCTGACAGGCAACTTCTTCCTAAGTCATGACCAGAGATAATGGTCATGAGTAGCTTCTCCAAGAACTTCACAGTCTCCAAAGCACTTTTCCTTCTGTGCTCCTTATTCCTAGTGAGGAGACAGAGGTTCAGAGAAGGCAGAGAGCTTGCCCACAGTCATACAACAACCAGAGATACTGTTTTGACCCACTTTAAACATTCCTCAGAATTTGGAGAACAGTCCAGACACTTGGGCCCTTAGCAGTGGACTTGGGGGCGCATGAAGGGACACTCACCTGCTGACTTTTCTGAGGCTTGGACTGGCCTTTGGGGAAGAACCTACAGATGGAAGGAAGGCATCTTCCCAGGGTCCGATCCGGCCTCCCCTCACAGGTGTGGACGACAACATGCCTCTCTCAGAAATCTTGGGTTTGTTATCTCAATGTCCCCTCTCCTTTCCTTTTTTTTTTTTTTTTTTGAATGTTTATTTCTGAGACAGAGAGAGGGAGTGGGACAGGAGCAGAGAGACAGGAAGTCAGAGGATCCGAAGTAGGCTCCACGTTGTGACGTGGGGCATGAACCTAGAAACCATGGATCATAATCTGAGCCAAAATCAGATGCTCAACCAACTGAGCCACCCAGGTGACCTCTCCCCTCTTCCAATACTAGCATCACAATATTGCTTTGGAGAGCCATCCCTCCTCACAGGGTACACTCTGAGTCCTTAGTCAAGGACATCGGCAGAGGGATGACTATTTAACAGCATCCCAGCCAGTCAACTCTGTTTCCCCTAGAATCTCAGACACACAGATGACAAGGCCCCAGCAGGCAGACAGCATGGGGCTCTGCCTCCATCTCGGGCTCCCCGAGACCTAATTTTCCACCTTTTCCTCCTACACCGAGAGCTACTCCAGATCCTTCCCCTATATGCCTGCTTCGTTCCGGTTAGCCAGAGGTGCTTGTTGGGGTTCCCAACCCAGGCGCCTGCCTGATTACCTGTCCGGGCCCAGCAAAGGGGGACTTCCAGGGGTCCCCGTCCAGCAGGACCTGGCCTCCCTCCCTTAGGGCAAGGCTCTCCCTGAGTAGACCACTCCCCAGCCCCTACTTGTCTTTTCTGGGATTTCCGATTTGTCACTTTCATAGGAGTCCTGGATGCAGATCTATTTCTGGGAACCCAACCTCCCCTGGTGGGCCTTCACAGGCCTTATGACATCCGGCCGGGTGGCAGCACAGCAGGCCCGAGGCTGGTGAGGTCTCCCACCTCACATCAGCGAGAAATGACACCGCCTATGAGCCCTGGCTGCCCTGCTGCTGGGCATGTTACTCGTGTCCGCTCACTCCAGCCTCTTCCACCTCGTGCTGGCTACACGGCCTCCCCCAGCCCCTTCCCATCATAAGACCCCTCGCAGAGCCACACAGGACTCGCTGCTCTTGTCCACCCTTTGAGTGTGAGTTTCAGCAACACCTTCTGAGTGAGGGCCTCCAGGACCCTGGAGAGACGGAACTCTACCAAGCCACCCTCAGGGCTGCTTGAAAACCACCACCAGAGAAAGCTGCAGGCGGAAGGTGCCACCCTGCAGGCTACACTCTGGAGTCGGAAGAGAAGGGGGAGGACAGTAGAGAAAGCAGCTGTGGGGACCTTGGACAGCGTGGATGTAAGAGGAGACAAGTTGGAACAGACTGTGGGGGACACAAAAGCCTGGTGAGAATGTGGGAGATGCTTCTGTCGGGCGATCGGACACCCAAAGCCAACATTAAAGACGGCGAAGTCTGTGGTACTTGCAGTCCCGTAGGGTCACCGTCATGAGCAGGGCCAGAATCAGGAGCCAGGGCTGGGCCCAGGAGCATGACAGAGAGGGTAAAGTGGCAGCTCCTGGGGCGCCAGCTCACGGCTCTGCAGGGTGACGTGCCTGGAGCTGCTCCTGGGAGCTCCACTTACATAGAGTGCAGCTTCAGTGCGGTCCGGCCTGTCTTTCCTGCCTCCCCGGGCCTCCCGCCCCAAGGCCCTACAGGCTTCTCCTAGCGGAGGAGGGGAGAGGGAGTAACTGCCTAGTGGAGCCAGACTCACTTCTCATGGTATCGGCCCTTGTATCTTTCCAAGAGGAAACAGCCCTCTGCTTTGTAAGTTAATGGTGTTAGTATTTTTCATGTGCTTATTGTGTTAGGAAACCTTCACATGGATGAATCCTCACCACAACCTTGGCTGGCAGAAGGGGGGGTGGGGCGGGTAGGTATGGTTATTAATCCCAGACTTTACATGAAAGAACACTAGGGCAGAGAGGTTGAAAATCATGTCCATGGTTTCATGGGCCTTAAAGTGGCAGAGCCACGACTTAACAGCAGTCTGGCTCTACCATGCACCTAACCAGGCACTATACTGCCCTGAAATGAAGCGGGTACATCCTCCCCCCCCCACCGCTGAGCTATCCCAGGCCCCTCCCCAGTCCCTGTGGCTGGCCGCCTCCCTGCCTTCCCGAGGTCCCATCAATCCCCCCACTAAGTAGCTCCCAATTCCAGATAGTCTCTCCTCCCTTCCTTCCAGCCCCACCTGACACCCAGGCCTCCCCCTCCCCACCCCACCCCACACTGATTTCCCAGCCTTCAGCCTCCCACCCAGGTCTCCTTTCAACCGATTCTCCTCGAAGCTTCAAGCAGGAGAGACAGCTGGGAATCTGCTCTGCAGCCTGCTTGGGACAGCCACACTGGGGCCACCCAGGCCTCCTGCTGCCACTGCCGCCCAAAGGCAGACATTTGGAGCTTCTCAGCTGACTCCAGCAGAGAATTCGCGGCACCATCACCGACTGCCATCATGCTGTGATTAGTTAATCACTAAGTGCATGGGGCTTTTAATTAACCGCCAGCCCTGCGCGGGCGGGAAGCTGTTCCACGAACCACATCAGCTCGCGGCTCCCCCAGTCCGAGCTGATGGAGCACTTCAATCATGCACTTGATGCTTGGGTATTCCGATGCTGCGGGGATGCCGCCGCCACTTCTGCAACGCTGATAGAGCTGCCAGCCCCAGGGAGGAGAAAAGAAGGTGACTGTCAGCTGGGGGTAGGGGTGGCCTCGAGTATGTAAGTGTGAAAGGGGAAGTCTGCACAAGATCTGTGAGTGTGCAGATGCGGCTGTGGTGTTTATCTATATGTCGAAAGTAACTCAACTCAAATGTGTGTAAGGAACAACAATGACCACGAAACCTATAGGTGCCGCATAACCAGAGAGTATGAGACTTCAGGCATGGCTGGATCCAGGGGTATGAATGAAATCACCAGAGCAGATGGAGCCTGAACTGTCAGAACAGCGGCACTCGAACCCTGGGTGGGTCACTGAATACAGGGAGATTACGTGAGGCGTGAACAAGATGGCAATGTCCTTGCTCCAAACAGGGATTTCCCTTGCTCCCTCAGATTCAGTTATTCCCTCCCACCTCTGGGCCTCCAGCTAATTCTGGCCCCGCTTCTATTACAGCCTTATTACATTTAATTGTAACCATTTGTTCGCATGGCTGTGCTGTCCAACGGACCAAGATTCCCCGCCGTGAGCACTATTGAGGGTTGGGGTTGGATAACCCTTCATTGCAGGGGTTGTCCTGTGCACTGTAGGATGTTTGGCTCTGCACATGACAGAGAGTGACCGGGTGGGTGTGTCCCCATCTCAAGGGGGAAGATGCTTACCTTGTCATACCACATCCTTCATTTATTAACTAAATCAGAAATTCAACTTTTTTTTATGCCACGCCTTGATTTCTAAAACACTTACGCAGACTGAATAAAATACATCTGTGGGCCAAATATCACTTGCACTACTTTGCAACCCCTCATTTGGGTCCTATTCGCTGTAAGACGAAAGAGGCCGAACAGCAAAGCCAAGGTCACGTAGCCAAAGGAAGCAGAGCTGCGTGGGCCTCATACCTGGGCCTCTGGCTCCCTGATCAGCCAAGTCTCCCCAGCTCCACGCTGCTCCGTGTTTTACCTCACCCTCAGAGTCATCCAACCTTGAGGCCTGGCCTCTGGAAAGCCCTGGCATCCTCCTTGGGGCCCTGCTGAGCAAAGGAAGGACATTTTCAGGACGAAGGAGACTTCAGGGCCGTGAATATGTAAATCACAGCCCACTCCACAGCGCATCCATCCTGCAGCCTAATTGAGACATTTGCTTGGAGTGTCCTGGAAAACTAGGGCAGTTCTGGTGTTCTGAGGATCAGAGCCACCCTCCTTGGACACCCTGCTGAGACTGGGGACCGATGGCTGTGCTCTGGAACTTGGACCAGCCACAGGGAAGCAGTTCTTGCTAATAAGATTATATATATATATATTTTTTTTTTTAAATGGTCCTTGAGTATTGCAATGATACTGGGTATTAAAATGCCAGAGAGGAGGACAAAATAAAAAAGACAGCGCATCGCTACAGAAACCATGTAGCACCAAGTGAAAAAATCGCTGATTTCATCCCCACATTCCCCCCACCCTCCCCGCACCAGCCAGAGAGTTTGGAGGTATGTTCACACTTTTCTTGACACTTGAGGCTTCATCAATTTGCAATTCATTTCAGTAAGTACCACTTGGTGGTGGGATTGGGAAAAACACTGTCCACAAGGCTTCATTTCTTCCTCGAAACACTCAACTCCACTCCAGGCCCTACTCGGGACTTGGGATCCCAGCTTGTCAGCAGTGGTCTATTTGATGCTGCCTACATATATGCACGGTGTCTTCCTGGGTCTCTCTGGCTCAGCGTGCCCACTCTCCTCCCCACCCGCCCTGTTTCTTTCTGCTCACATCACTCAGAGGTACCTGGCTAGTTGGAAGCATTCAAGAGTTGCTTGTTGAGGGGCGCCTGGGTGGCTCAGTTGGTTGGGCGGCTGACTTCAGCTCAGGTCATGATCTCACGGTCTGCGAGTTCAAGCCCCGCATCGGGCTTTGTGCTGATGGCTGAGTGCCTGGAGGCTGCTTCAGATTCTGTGTCTCCCTCTCTCTGTGCCCTTCCCCTGCTCATACTCTGTTTCTATGTCTCTCAGAAATAAAAAATTAAAAAAAAAAAAGAGTTGCTTCTTGAATGAATGAATGAATGAGCTTTCTAAAGCAGCAAAGCATTTCAACACCTTCCTTCTCTGGCTCTGTCTGTTCCCCTGTCTGCATGCCTCCACTCCTTGCCTTCATACCTCGGCAAGTGCCATTACCTCCAAAGAGAATGTAATTCTCTTATTGTCAAAGCCTCTGGTTCCTTCAAGACCCAGCTCAACTTCTTTCTTGGTGGAGTCTTCTCCGACGGCCTCGCCTCCCCACCACCCCCGGCAGACTTCACCCCGCCCTCCACCACTCATATGTTGCCATCTCCCCTGTATGAGCTATTTGTATCACATGAAAGATTTTTATTGCAAGTAAGAGAAAACACAGCTCGGGCTCATTAGAAGTCTGAAAGGCTCAGGGGCTCCTGGGCGTCTCCATTGGTAAAGTGTCAGACTCTTGATATCGATCATGATATCAATATGAGATCAAGCCACGTGTTGGGGCTCTGCTCTGAGTGTGGAGCCTACTTGGGATTCTCTCTCCCTCTCTGCTCCTCCCCTACTTGCATACACACACACACTCTCTCTCTCTCTCTCTCTCTCTTTCTCTCTCTCTCTCTCAAATAAATAAATAAATAAATAAATAAATAAATAAATAAAGTAAGTAAGTCTAGGGGTGCCCGGGTGGCTCAGCTGGTTAAGCGTCCAACTTCAGCTCAGATCATGATCTCACTGTGCGTGAATTCAAGCCTCGTGATGGGCTCAGTGCAGACAGCTCTGAGCCTGGAGCCTGCTGTCTCCTCTCTCTGCCCCTCCCCCACTTGCACTCTGTCTCTTTCTCTCTCAAAAATAAATAAACATTAAAAAACCTTTTAAGTCTGAAAAGCTCAGACACTGACTCAGTTTCTCAGTGAGTCTCTTGAGTCTTTGAATGGCATTTATCTTCACCCTAACCTCCCTCATTAGACCAAAATGACCACCACCATTCCAGCCTTCACACCCATACACCCCACCATTCACAGAGGAGTCTTCTTCCTCAGGGGCCTAGTAAAGCCCCCAGTTCTATGTTGATTGGGTCCCTCTTGCATCAATCACTCTAGCCTGGGGAATGCAGGGTATTGATTGGCTTACATCAACCGGATCCTGTCCCTCAAATTGGAGTGGTGTCTGCTCACCCAAACTACAAGTGGGCAGCAGTGAAGGGAGCAGTGGGAGACAAGACCATGCTCTCAAGGCTTAGCAGGTGTCTCCCCTAGGAAACAATAAGCTCCATGAGAGCAGGACCTGACTCTATTTTAATTTACTTTTTTTTTTAGTGTTTATTTTTGAGAGAGAAAGAGCACTAGTGGGGAAGATGCAGAGAGAGAGTGGGACGGAGGATCTGAAGCAGGCTCTGCACAGACAGTGGTAAGCCCGATGTGAGGCTCAAACTCACAAACCGTGAGATCGTAACCTGAGCCAAAGTCCGACACTCAACGACGAGCCACCCAGGTGCCCCATATTCTTACTCCCCGCTCCCGCACTGCCCAGCACAGTGCTTGGCACCAGAGACACATCCATAAATGCTCCTTCATTGGAATTATCTCCCGTCCCGTGAGACGATCCTCCGGGTCCTGGGTCTCCTAACCTCTGGTCTCTTTTAAGATGGCTGTAGCCAAAAGAGAACGCTAATACTCATGTTCACAAACATAGAGTTCCGGCAACCCAATTTCCATCCAGGAGCTGGGCTTCTAGAAACACGCAAACACTGATCTTACCTGCAGATTCGGGGATGAGAAACCTGGGGTGAAGAGAACCCACGTGTTGTCCATTCACTCGCTCACTCATTCACCTACCTACTCACTGTGTCGATGTCTATTAGCCATTGCCTCCCATCCCCCACACACAGCCCCTGCTCAATGGGGACAGACCTTGTGACTGTACACGGCCTCCGCCCAACCATCCTTGATTGATGGCAATTGATTTTTTCATTATTTCGTTAGTGGGGTCACACCATTCTCTAAGAGGCATTTGAAAGATTTGGAGGCTTGCCTTCTATTTTACTTGTGACCAAGCATTAACACATTGAGGTATGGGGCACTAGAGTGGCTTAGTTGGCTGAGCATCTGACTCCTGGTTTCAGCTCAGGTCATGATCTCACAGTTTGTGAGTTCGAGCCCTGTGTCAGGCTCTGTGCTGACAGCTCAGAGCCAGGGAGCCTGCTTCAGATTCGGTGTCTCCCTCTCTCTCTGCCCCTTCCCTGCTCGCACTCTGTCTCTCCCTCTCTCTCTCTCTCTCAAAAATAAATAAACATTAAAAATTTTTTTAAAGACAAAAACAGAAAGAAAAAATAAAAAATAAAATAAAAAAACTCATGTGCAGGGCAACAACAATGTGATTACCAGCTGATTTCCCATATAAAACAGTGGAGAGCAGAAGGCAGTGAAATGGCCTGGGGGAAAAAGTGTTAACCAAGAATTCTATTATCTGGCAAATGTTTCTCCAAAAATGAAAGTAAAATAAAGATGTTCCTATATACACAAATACTAACAGAATTCATTGGCGAAGTCCTGCAAATATATTTGTAAAATGAATGAAGCCAGATACAGAAGACAATATGTATATGATTCCATTGATATAAACTCTAACAGACAAAACAAACCTATGAAATTAGGAGTTAGGATAGTGTTTACCCTCAGAGGGAGACCCTGACCAGCCAGAGCCGTAAGGAGGAATTCTGGGGAGATTGTTGCAAGGCAGTCTTCATTTGTGATTCTGGAACATTTCCTTCTTTTTTTTTTTTTTTTTTTAGTATATTTCTTTTTTTTTTAATGTTTTTTAAGTTTATTTATTTATTTTGGGCGGGGGGATAGTGAGTGAGGGAGGGGCAGAGAAAGAGGAAGAGAGAGAATCCCAAGCAGGCTCCACACTGTCAGCACAGAGCCCAATCCGGGGCTCAACCTCACGAACTGTGAGATCATGACCTAAGCTGAACTCAAGAATCAGATGCTTAACCAACTGAGGCACCTGAGTGCCGCTGGCATACTTCTTTATACACAGTTTCCTTCAATAGAAGTTTGCTAACACAAAAAAGGAGGCTCGATTGTGTCAGTCCTTCCCCTCTTTTTGAATCCCTTTTATTGTTTTCCCCTGTGACTTCGAAGGTCCTGTCTGATCTGGCTTTTGCCCACCTCTCCAGCATCTTTTCTCACTACCTGGTACTCTAGCCTTTGCCCTTCTGTTATACTTCAAGTCTGCTGTGCTTCCATCCTGCCACAGGGCTTTTGTACACGCTCGTCCCTCTGGTCCAGAGCCCGGAGGCTCTGACCAGAGACCTACTTACCCTTTAGCTCCACACTCAAGGTAGTCATAACCCATCCACCACCCATCTAAATCTAGTTCTTTTGTTTTGTCATGTTCACAGAATTACATTTCTTTCCTTCAGAGCATTCATTTTTATTTGTCCTTATGGACTCATAGAACAATTACTTGCTGTTTTGTCTTTCCCACTTGCCCATATGTTTTAGGAGGTCTGTACTGTATCCCCAGCACCATGCCTGGCACATAGTAGGCATCTGAAAACTATCTGTTCAATGAACATAAAGTAACTGAGGCTACAAAAATCTCCATTCTAATTAAAGTACTTTGTGGAAAGCCTGGCTACCAAACTAAGGAATTTAGATTTTTTCATAGGCTACGGGGAGCCACTGAAGTTTTTTAAGAAGGGGAGGGATGTAAACTGACCTTTGCTTAAGATCTCTATGGAAGTGGAGCAGGAGAGGCAGTGACCATGTGGGCAGCCAGGGCTGCACCCATCCCTGACCCCAGGCCAGCCTGACGGTGACCTCACAATCACCCCCTAGACCTCCCACCCTTGAAGGCCAATATCCAAGCTGCTGGCCTATGTTCACATTCTAGGGGGCCACACCCTTCCACCTGAGGCCTCCCGGGCCAGCCACCGGAGACGGGGGGGTTCAACCAAGCAACAGTGCCATCTGCCCACCCCAGGCACAACCAAGACCACAGAATGACAGAGAAAACTGAAGATCTAAAAGATTCAATGCCCACAGAGAGGAAGTCCACGTGGAGGACCGCAGAGGAGAGGCGGTTGTCCGACCTCACTCGGGTGCTGGAGTGGCTGCAGCGCAGACAGGGGAAGAAAAAGCAATCTGTCCAGGTGTGTACTGGTGGGAAGAGTTGCCCGGAAAACAGACTCAACACTATTACAATAGGGGAGACATGGAAACAGGAAGGCGGGTGGGGCTTTAAGCACCCACTCGGGGCAGAAGGGAGGTTGTCCAGGTGGTTAGGCCAGCTGTACGAACTGTCACTCAGGTAGTTAGGCCCCCACCCTCCCACAGAGACCCGGAGGAAGGGGTGCTACCTTTCTGAATGATTTCATTTCAAAGGGATGGCTTCCAGGTCCTTGAGAAAAATATTCCTGGATTCTGAAACTGGCAAGAGGCTGGGAGAAGAAGATTTACATCTCAAAGGGGCAGGAAAAGAATTTTTCTAAAGAAAAGGCAAGAGAAGTCCTTGGGCCCAGAGCCAAGAAGGAACCTCTCTAGTTTAATCAGGGTGAGGGGAGCGTTAAGGCTGTCTCAGTCAGTGTTCCAGAAGATCTTAGGGACAACAGCTTCTGAGATCTCCAGGGTGGCAGAATGGGCCCTCTCCACTATCCCCAGAAGCTTGCATCCTCATGATGGCTCCAGGGTCAAAGGGCATTCAGTCTCCACTGCCCCTATCCCAAGGGAACTCCTACTAACATACTTCCTCCTTTCTACCCAGTATCCCAATGAGTTCTAATCTACCGGTCTGGGTCCTCCTCCGCTACTGTGACAGAATGCCACAGATGCTTATAAACAACAGAAAGTAATGTCTCCCAGTTTGACAAGTTGGGACACCCAAGACCAAGTGCCGGTAGATTCGGTGTCTGATGAGGGCCGGCTTCCTGCTTCATAGATGGCCACCTTCTTGATGTGTCCTCACAGCAGGGAAGAGACAGGAGAGCTCTCTGGGGTCTCTTTTATAAGAGCACTAATCCCACTTGTGGGGGGTTCCACTCTCATGACCCAATCACCTCCCAAAGGCCTCACCTCCTAACACCCCCCATCACACTGGGGGTCAGAATTTCAACATATGAATTGAGGTAGGGGAGGGGAGACACCATTCAACCTGCAGCACTGCGCTCCCTCTCTCTCCAGGAACTATGGCAACCAGTTTTGCCTCAGTTTCCCCCCAGGCCCACCATCTACAGAAAATCAAGCCATGTCCTTAGAAAGTGGTGTCCTCTGTAGAGGGTGTCCCCTGATCTTGAATTGTCCGGCCCCCAGAGAAAGATGGGTGGTGCAAAATGACATTAAGTAGGAGGAAGCTAATGTTTATTAAGCCTTTACTGTGTGCCTGGCCCTGTGCTTAGCATTGCACATGAGTTGTCTTGTCAACTGCTCCCAACAGGGCTACAAGGTGGCACCATTCCTACCCCTCAGCAGAAGTGAGGTGATAAGGAAGCTAAGTGAGGTGCAGGGAAGCAATTTGCTTGAGCTCACAGAATTAACGATGGGCCACGCCAGGGCTCACACTCAGATATATCCAGTTCTCAAGCTCATGGGCTTTGTCGGCCAATTCCCCACTTTCTCTGCTTCAGCCACTCCAGGGGCCCCTGCCTTTCCAAAAAGTTCCCATCTGTTTATGTCTTGCCTATCATTCCTGTGCAGAAAGTTCTGGAGTGCCAGTTCCCTCAGACATACTAAAACACACCTGAGAAACAATTTTTACATTAAGGTGCTAATGATTTATGGATTGTCTACCCCCCCCCGGCCCCCTTTTTGACTGCTGGGTGGCTCAGAGCTCAGTCTCAATCTCAGAGGTTTATACTCCCTTCTACGAATTTACTTCTATATTCTATGTGCCTCTTCTCATGAAGATTATATTCTAATGTTTTTACAGCTTTACCTTTTATATGGCTTTTACTGGAAATGATTTTGGACTCAGGGAGGGAACAAATTTAAATTGAAAATACAATGAAGTCTTCAAGCATCCTTATCCTTCCCAGAGGCACCCGGATTTTGGAAGAAGCTCCTGAGAAAGAGATGCAGACAGCACAGGTTGGGGGGGCACAGTAAAGGCGGTTGGAGGGGGGCTGTCTGTGGCCTCCTTTTCCCTTCCCTGGTGCCACACAGTCATTCATGAAGTTCTCAAAATAACCCCAGGAGATAGATCCTACTATTACCCCATCTTCAGATGAGGAAACCAAGCCGCAGAGAGAGCAGTCTCTTGCCCGAGGTCCACAGCCGCCCAGCAGTAGGGCAGGATTCCCACCGGGCGTCTGACCTGGAGGGGCCAGCCCCAGCCACCGTGTCCCCACAAACACAAGCAGCACACTGCAGGTGGAGACCTGGCCATTTCAGCTTGCCTTGAGGGACTCCGGCTCCCCCACCCCTTGTAGGCCGGCCTGGATACCCTTCTGTGGGGCCCTCCCCGCAGGACCCTAGAGCTCCCAGTTGTATGATGGTCCTCCCTGCCACCCCAGTGCAGGTAGGAGCCTAGGCACGCACACAAGGAAGTCCACAGACGCCAAGAGGAGCACCTGGGGAAGGAGATAGGCGGGATGAAGTCTGATGAGGGGATGGGGAGGAGTTGGGAGAGGAGGGAGGGAGATCTGAGAACAGAGGGGGTGTTCTGGCTGGACTCCAAGACAGGGCAGCCTTCCTGTGGCATCAGACTGGAGGCCTCGGCAGGAAAGATGCAGGGACACAGGTCGTTTGGGGGCCAGGAGGAATTCCTACTAGGCTGGAGAGAGGGGCCGTTGTGTAGAGGGAAATAGGGTTCTGAGGTCGGGAGGGCCAGCCAGACCTAGAAGCAGTGTCCAGACACCAGGGCATGTCTGGAGGCAGGACAATTGTGGGGGTATATGCGGGGGACAGAAGTGCCAGAGTGGGGGCCAGCCTAATCTAGAGGTGGGAAAGGGGCAGCCCGCTCCCCACAGAGCAATTCTCTCTGTCTTTTCAAAAACAGAAATCCCAGTGGGAGGCACCCCCTAAAACAACCAGGAAGGAAGAAAAGAAGGGCCAAAGCATCCCAAAACAGCAGAAGGGGAACCGACAGGTATCCTTCTCTGAGACGGTAACACAGGCTTCCCAGGTTGAGGAGGGGTACGTGCTCCTCTCCTGCACAAGGCCTGGCTCCATGGTTTTCAGTCTAAGGCTATAAACCCCACCCCTGCTCCACGCGAACACACAGATGAGTCACCTCCCCCCTTCACCCCTCCAGACCCCACCAGCCCCGTGGACACTGTCCCTCCTGTGGTAGAGACTCATTCTTGCCAGGGGCCTGTCTTCTCCCTCTCAATGCCCTCCCCAGACCATTCAGGAATGCCATCTGAGAAGGTGAGAGATGAGAACACCCAGGCGTAAGTGACCCCCGCCCCCGAGGGCTGTGGCTTCTATGACCCCTCATGGCCTCCCTCTGAAGTAGCAGGGACCAAAATTGACATGTGGGTGAGCGGATGCCATCATGCTACCCCGGCCCCCTTCGCCTGCCCCGGGCCCAGAGCAGTCTGTCCTTTGGCCCCTTTGCCTGCCTTTCTGCAAACCCCTGAAATCACTCATTTTGAGGGTGGAGGAGGCCACACCAAGTCCCATTCCTCACAATGTAACTTCTCTCCCGCTCCCCTCCAAGACCTCTGAGCAAGGCACCAAGAAGGACAAGGACCAAAAGCTCTATGGTGTGGACCCAAAGGGAAGACGCCTCAGCACGGTTCCTGGGAACCACTCTAGGGAGAACGCCAGGAAATCAGGTAAGGGCAGCATCCTACCATTAGACAGGAAGTCGGGGATGCCTGAATCGTCCTGCATAATTGCCCACCTCTCAGAGGGACGGGGGCCCACGCTCTTGTCAAAGCAGCAGCATCCATGCCAGCCCGGCAGCCCTGGACCATTGTGGAGCCCCACACGGCTCTTTAGGGATCACACCACAAGCCGGGTGTGACCTGGATGGCAAGCCAGTAGATGTCCAGGCTCTGCCCACACCTGGGGGTTCTCTCCTCAGGATGCCAGCAGAGTGTACCCCAGGTTCCTAAAGCCAGTTTGGTGATGGCAACCTTGTGAGCTCCAGATTATCTCGGTAGTTTAGGTACCGTGACAACGTCAATGTGGCACGCAAGGGACCACCCCTGCTGGCCCGAAGCCTGACAGGTATCTATCTCTCACACCCAGGCAGAGGTAGGCCAGATGCCTAGCTCACCAGACTGCCTGGGTTCAAACCTTGGCTCCACCTCTCTGTAGTGAACTTGGAGTTGTATAATCCCGGGTGAGTCACTCCATCTGTGGGGGCCAGTTTTCACACCTAGAATATGCGACAATAACATGACTTGCCTCACAGTAGAGGTTTGGTGAGATGAGGCACATATAGCATGTCGCCTGACACATATTAAGTGCTCAATAAATGGTAGGAACAGCAATATCTAAGAAAAATTAATACGCTAAAATTCTCAAATGAGCTGTACCACGGCGTTGGAAAAACAGTTGTGCTTATTGTGCCTGGCTTCTTGGATAGGAGGTGTCTGGTAAAGAAATGGGAGGAGTGGGCGAAAGCCTTTGAGTAGGGGCTGCCAGGCCTCCTGCCCAAAACTGCTCCCACCAGGCCCAGCAGAACGCCCTTTCCTTTTCAGTGAATACACCAAAGCCGTTGTAACCCAACTGCACTCACTTGCCTGTCAGACTTCGATATGATCGGCTCTAAATGCAGTGCAGGATCCCAGACGGAATCCTAGCACAACACTTAGGTGGAAACACTGGTGAAATCCAAAGAAGCTGCTTTGTGCCAAAGTTCAGTTCTTAATTATCTTTTGACAAATATGCCCTGCTTGTGTGAGATGTTAACACGAGGAGAAACCGAGCAAGAGTGCACAGGAACTCTCTGTGCCATCTCTGGAACTAGATAGGCATCGGCCCTGCAGGAGGCCCCACGCCTTTCCCGAGTGTTCCGTGACTTCCAGGGTCATGTCTGGCTCCTGCTGAGCCCCTGAGCACCTGCAATTCTCCATTCCGGAGGTTGTTCCCTTTTCCCTGCTCCTTGCCAGAGCAGACACAGCCCCGTGTCCTTCATTGCCCCCCAAACCTCTCCCAGGAAGCCTTTGTGTGTAAACAGACTTTACTGAAGGTTGGGGGCAACCAAGAAAAAGAATTTCAAGGCAGAATTCTACAGAAAACAGAACGGAAGTTGATTACAAAAGCCTCTTAAGGGTTCTTCCGAGTCCTTTGTCCCTGTCCATGTCCCCTGGCTGCGTTTCCCGACATTTCCCAGCTGTTCTGCCCACCCCAGCACTGGAGCTAGAGTGAGCCCAAGCCTGACACTCTGGCACAAGATTTAAGGAGGCACTCACTCTCTGGTGTTGACTTTGCACTTGCAGGAGACTGAGACTGAACACCTCCTTAAATTTTGCCCCCTTGGATACCTCGCTGGTCTCACTCTACTCCTGGGCCCGCCTAGCTGCCCCTTCTTCCTCTGTTTTTTCTCTCCCTCTCCTCCATCCTCTGCTCTCCTCACCCCACAATTCCCATTGGCTTTTTACCTGGAAGGATCACTTAATTTCCTTTGTGTCACTGTCTTAGTCCACACTCAAAAGGAGTCTCTCAAGATAATTTCCTAAACAAAGGCAGTTCCTTCCCTAAGAGAAACTCACATACCCGCTAATAAAATAATCCCTTTCATAACACTGCACAAAAATGCCAGCAATTCTTTGGTTCTCTGCAGTGCTCCTGCCCCAGCAAGACAAATTCACCCAGTTCACGAGCGGACAGTGTCTCCAGCCTGATGCAATACAACAAATGGCCACTGGGGGGCAGCAGGTGCTCAGTTGCAGCAGGTGCTCGGAGGCACTCAGGAACCACCTGGGCATCCAAGTGTGGCACCCAGGGCTGAGCCTGAGCACAGCGAGGGGAGCTTCCCACGCAGGATAGCAAGAGGCCTAAAATGAATGGGCAGGATCTGCTTTTGGAGTCAAGTTCAAGACAAAGTAGCCCCTAGGAAGAGCATGAAGCCAATTAAAGGCAGGGGTCTAAGTGGAGATAAATAGGGATCAAGTGAAGGTATTCTAGACCACGACTCTTGGGCCTGGCCTCCCCTGGCTGCACTTATCACCTGGATCATTGGCGTTCTTGTCAAGAGCCAGATCCCCTGGTGTCCCGGGTCCCCTATCTGCAGAGCGAGGCCTCTGTGTGATCTGGTGAGCAAGAGTCCGTGGGGAATGGCCATCAGACTCTCTTTACCACCTCCAGGACTAGAATGTGACCACTCAGTCCGTACAGATACAACTCCCACACACCCATGTTTTTAGTGTTGCGACGGCCACAAAGTCAAAATCTGTGACACACCACGTGTTCTGAATGGGTGACACAGAACTGTCTCCAGCTCCCGAAACCCAAAGCCAATAGAAAACAGCAGTGACAATCTCCGTGTTGAGCAACTGTGCTTTTCAATGCAGACCACTTCATCTTTGTCCCCCTCCTCATTTTCACAAAAGCTCCCATTCGCTACTCTTAACAGCTGAAATCCCACCTCCATTCCGCCAACGACCACCACGCTGTTGCACCCAGGAGACACCAGCTTGCTGCCACACTGCTGCTGTGGGCCGCGGGCCACTCTCTTCTCCCCACACTTGAACTTCACGAAAACACTCTCTTCTGTCTCCCCTTTCTCTTTCGCCAACCCCCTTGGCCTGCACAGAGGGTCCCCAAGTTGGTTTTGAGTTTGTAAAAGGTCAATCCAGCTATGGTCCCATAAAAGACCCTGGGAAAGAAATTGGAGCACATTTCCAAAGTAAATCTTGGCAAAGTCTGAGCTGGCTAGACTAGAAAAGGGAAACTCGCTTTGCTTTCTCTCCCTGGGCACCTATGCCTAGGGCATTCCACAGATGCCAGAGCAGGAGGGCATTCCTCATGCTGAGGGCTGGAGGGCAATGATACCGTCTGTCTCCATGAGCACAGAGCCAGCCCCTGGAGCCCCAGCTACAGCCCAGTAGAAATCTAAGTTGTCTGTTCAGCCACAAACTCAAGAATGTGGGTCATTTTTGCCAAGATGGTAGCCAGGTCAGGTGCCCAGAAAAAGGGACCAACAACCTGAGTTCACATTTTCCTAGATCCACCACAAATGAGCTATGGCGTCATGGGCACATGACTTAACATCTCTGATCCTCAACTTTCTCATTTGTTAAATGGACATAATATGGTTGCAAGACTCTAGTGCCTCCCCCTCTAGAAAGCTCCTTGAACACTGCCAGGTACAGAAGTCACTCAATAAATGCTAGTTCATACGTTTAATTATCATTACCATTTATATTACTACTCTTTTTTCCTACATGAGAATTACCTTGACTTAGACAATGTTCAGATATCTCAGAAAAAGCTATGCTTCTTTCTTCAAGGAATTTCCCATTTGTGTTGGTGAGGACATGCAGCTCATGATCCTTCTGGAACATAGCACCAATTTGCACTACGCATAAACAGGGACTGCTAAGGCCACCCGGCCAGGGACCTGCTGTCAGTGCAGAGCATACTGCATACAGAGTCCTGGGCACACAGAATCCCAACTCAGCCACTAACTCCCATGAGACCTTGGGCGAACCACAGTGTGCCTCTTTCCATGCTGCTGTCCCTGTATTTACATAACTGCGGGAGGTCTAGACTCATTCCCCCTAGACATAGCCCGGTAAAATTCCTGAACTTTCTTGATGAAATCTTGCAAGCTTACAGGAAGAACAACCTACTTACAAAGGAAAAAAGAAAATGCTTTAGGCAAGAGCCAAGATACCGATCTAGCAAATAACTGATTTACAGATCAGAATCTAGATACACTTAAAATTGGGTTTATTGTGGAAAGACTGAAGACAAAAGAATAGGCTGAGAGATAACAAGAAATACAAACAAATGAGGTGGAATTAAGGTTAAAAAGAAACATGTCAGGTAAAAGATGGATATTTTTAAGTGTTAAAGAGAATAAGTAATAATCCTAAGCCTACACACACCAAAAAATATAGTAGCTGAATATATAGCTGTTGAGAATCGTGAAGAGAACCTAACAAAAATACAAGTATAGTGGGAGATTTTAATATGCCTCTTTTATTTCTTTATATGCCTCTTTTTTAATCAAATAGATCAAATAGACATAACTTTATATTTGAACAGAGAACGCATTTTTATGTGGCTAAAAAATATCTACAAGAGTCATCTGCATTTTCACCTCAAAGAAAGCATTAACATTCACAAAGTAAAGATCTTAGGGCCACCGGCATTATCCTAAAGCAATAATTAGAAATAACACTTAAATTAAAAGATATTCCCAACTCAACAGTCAGAAATGAAGAGATACACTCCTAAAATACCGTGTATCAGAAGGGAAAAAAATACTCATGAAAATAAGCCCGTTTCTTACCAAAACCTATGGGAACAAAGGCAAAATCTAGCCTCAGAAAAAAATCTCTTGCAAAAACTGAAACTAATAATCTTGCCTTTATAACGCAAAAAAAATGAACGAAAAAACTAATACTTTTAGAAATTCATTAATCACAAGAAAAGGAAATAATTTATGTGAAAAAGAGAACTTTAATACATTAAATAAATACCAGCTGAGATTAATGAAACCCAAGCTAAAAAATAGTTTAAAGGATCAATCCAAAGCTAGCTTTTTGAAAACGAATGATGAGTAGTATCCACTTCTCATGACCATAGTTACAAAGAAGAGTGGGGTGCCTGGATGGCTCAGTCAGGTAAGTGTCTGACTACTCTTGGTTTCTGTTCAGGTCATGATCTCATGGTTGGTGAGATCAAGATCCATATCAGGGTCTGCATGGAGCACAGAGTCTGCCTGGGATTCTCTCCCTCTCCCTCTCTCTGCCCCTTCCCTGCTTGAATGTACACACACACACACACTCTCTCTCTTTCTCTCTCTCTCAAAATAAATAAATAAACTTAAAAAAATAGTAAAAATGTAGAAGATTTGGTATGCAAAGAATGTATAAACAAAGATGAGAAATACATGAACTGAGCTATAATGGAATACTATATTATATGCACCTCTATCCGAAACATTTGAAAACCTAGAAGAAATAGATCATGGGTAGCTCAGCCAGCTGAGTGTCTGACTTCGGCTCAGGTCATGATCTCACGGTCTATGAGTTTGAGCACCGTGTTGGGTTCTGCGCTGACAGCTCGTAGCCTGGAGCCTGCTTTGGATTCTGTGTCTCCCTCTCTCTCTGCTCCTCCCCTGCCCATGCTCACTCTCTCTCTCAAAAATAAATAATAAACATTAAAAATTTTTTTAATTGATATAGTAAAGAAACATTGAGGAGAGCAATTTCTGAAGTGAAAATTGAAAAGTGATTGACACTTTCCCACTGAAAAAGTCACCAGGACAAAAGGCTGGTTCTATCTAACCTTTTCATGAACAAATAATCTTGATATCACTCCAACTATTCTGGACTGTATAACACACAGATATTCCTGAATTAATCCCACAAGCCACCATAACCACAATATTAAAATATTTGCAAAGAAGTAATATAGATGCAAAAAAATTAAAAAATTTAGCAAATATGCCAAATGCATGAAAATATATCAACTATTTCAATGTATGAAATTAATAACACACCATGACCAAGTGGGATTTCTTATAGCCATTAGGAAGAGTTAGGTTATCAATATCAGAATATCTAAGAATATAATTTATTCCATTAGTAAAATAAAGGAAAAATCATATGAGCGTGTCAGCAAATGACAGAAAAGCAATAAGTAGAATCAAGCAATGATTACTAATAAAAACTTTATATTCCTAAGAATTATTAAGCTGCTAAATATTATAAAGCATACCAAAAATAGTGGCAAGTATCATTCTAAATGATGAAATGCTAATTATTTTAATTAGAATAAGGAACAAAATGAGGCATGACTGCTCTCATCATTATCGACATTGTGTTGGAACATCTGTCAAATGCAATATGTCAAGAAGAGTATATAATTTTTCTAAACGTGAGAAGGAAGATATTTTCATCGTTCCCCTGGTATGACTACATATTTCTAAAACTCAAGAAATTCTAGTAAAGACACAATAAAATGTGGTTTTGTTGTTAGTGGACTAGAAAAAACTGCATTGTAAAGCAATAGTCTTTTCTCTATACTAGTCATCCCAGTCAGAAATGGAAATGGGGAGAAAATATTCCCTTCTCTTTAGTAAAAAAAAAAAAATCTATAAAATACTGAGCGGTAAATTTAGCAAGAAGAAAAAAAATTAAATTATCCAAGCACTAGCCCCCACAGTATTTAAATTCAGTCCAAACCCCATATTTGGGTACTATCTGACACTCACCATTTCATTTCATACATTCGTGTCTTTGTGCATGCTGTTCCTCCTGCCTGTACCTGCTGTTCCCCGTAGGTGCACATGTTATTTCCCCTGCCTGCAATACTTTTCCCCCCTTTTCATCTCATAATCTGTTTTTCCCTTAAAAACCACATCAGAGTTGATCTCTGATAGCTTCCCCTGCCTCCTCTAGGCTAGGGTTCCCTTTAGGTGAGGAGGGAGAGAAGAGAAGGTTGAGAGGGGGATTAAAGACAAGAGGCAAGGGAGGGAGCTGGGGAGGCAAGGGAAAGGAGGGAGGGAAAGATGAGTGAGAATTCAGCCAGTGCCCAAAAGAGCCTCCAAAGCCTTGAAGTGACCTTGTATCTCACAACAGGCAATCGTTGGAAGCCCGTGCAGACTCGCGGGCCTCACCCCTTCCTGCCCGCCCTGCCTCTCACCTGTGTCAGGCTCTAATTCCCTGCTGTGCCATCTGCCCAATTTCAGAAGTAGACATCAAGGACACCATCGCCCTGGAGTCCACTCCACGGCCCATGCCGTACCATCGACAAAGCATCATCGACCCCTTGCTGCAAGACCCTCTCTTTAGCACTCGGAGGCCAACGCTCTTGAGAGATTGGGTGGTAAGCAGGATGCCCGAGGCCTCCTACGAGCGCAAGCTGAAGAGCCTCATGGAGAAGGGCACCGAGCCCAAGGTGGAGATGGCGAGAATGCTGAAGCCGGAGGAGGTCCTGAGCTGCCGGTGAGCGGCCCTGCGCCGGTGGTCTCCACCATCTGGTGCAGACACCCAGGGGAGGGGAGGGCGGTGGCGGCAGGACGGGGCCCCATCTTTGTGTCCTGAAGGGCTGACCCAGGGCCGAACCCGCTGGGTTTCCAGCAGCCTCACCTACTGGTGGGCCAGCCCTTGCATGAGGAGCAACATTTGGGTGCTGCCATTTTGATACCATGCCTCTGGACGCTTCTACCACCCTTCCAATATTTCTATATGTTTCCCAGTAGAAGCTGTGAATATTATCCACAATGAAAGAACGGGTTGTCTGTAGCCTAGTTTTAATAGAAAATCTCTCTAAGGGCCTTCACACCGTGATGTCCAGTTGCTGGTGACAGTAGCCACCCTCCCTCCTCGGTTGGCTACCTGCTGTATGTTTGGGGTTTTAGACCATCGAAGGCACTATGAAGAGTGTGAGCCATTTGCTCTTAACTGCTCTAACTAAAGGTCTTCTTTTTCACTTGTGTATTTATCAAGACCTCCTGGTTTCACTTGTGTATTTATCTTGATTTCCCCAAATTCAAGCACCCCTCCTAAGCCCAGTGCTAGCTTTTACTGTGAAGATGTAACTGACAAGATTCAGAAACTTCAGTAGAGGAGGGAACGGACAACAGAATAATGTGGAAGTCCTTGCAGACTGAACAGCAGTGAGCTCATCTGTAGGTTTAAGATTGGCCTCAGATGCCTGGCATGCAGTGACCCCATTCCAAAGTCCTGCTCTGCTCACTGACTGGCTGAGAGACGGATGGGTGGAATGGCAGCCTCCCCAGCTGAAGGGGGCTTCTAGCTTGACCTTTCCATGGATGGATGACTTTGGCTATGGCTTTCAGTTTGACAGGGTGATTCTAGTTGACTCTGGCCAACAGGCAGCCTACCTGGGCTTCATGGCGGGCAGAAAAGAGATTCGGACAGGGCTCCTACCCTCCAAGGAGAGAATATTTGGAGAGATGGCATCCAACAAGCCATCCAAGAAAAAGATGAAATTGTTCATAGTGGGATCTTAGTGAGTGCTCACATGTCCTTGTGTGTGAGACCTTCCGGGCTGTGCTGGTGAGGAACGGAAGGGGCGGACCCTGACTGGTGCTGTCAGGGAAAAGTAGTCCAGACATGGGGCTGGAGACTGGGGTCTAAGATGGCTATAAGAACAGGTAAGCTCTGGGCAGACCTTGAAGGAGAGGGAGACCGTTTTCGATAGTTATATCAATATCCAGCTCCTCCCCCATCATCTGTAGCAAAGTAAGCAACCAGCAGGTGGTCCGAGAAGAAGGGGGTCTACCTCCTTATACTAAAGCTGGGAACAAGGTCAAGATTTCCGGTAGAATATAGAGCTCTTGGGATATGATACCAGAGACACTCTCTAGACCACACAGTATAGGTGTGATCAATTCCACTCTCTAGTATGAGTCAGAATTGTGGGGTTTTAGCTAAGATTTTAAATCAAAGGCCAAACTTATAAATTGTTGGAATGATATTACAAGAAAATACTCCCCTTTCCCACAATTTGACTCAGCCTTTATTGCCGCTGTTCTCTACTTAGCCCAGGCCTTGGCATCACTGAGGTTATGCACATCTGGCAGTGATGGAACCCCGACAATGGCATCTCTCCCCACGTGGCATAGGGCATCATGACCGCCATGTTGCATCTGCTTTCCTAATGGCATGTTAGCTTTGGCTGAAGGGTCCTTGAAATGGATATTCTGTTATTTGCTTAACCATTCCTCTACTGACGGAATTTCCTCTTTTCCTGTTGTCGATAACCCCGAAGTGAACACTTTGATTTATATAGCTCTTCATCCCCTTGGCTTCTCTTCTTGGGATTCGTTGAAGGCCTGAATGGAGTTCCTGAGTCAAAGATCAAGAACAGTTGGTGGGGGAGGGGAGCAGAGACTTGGAGGCACAGGGGCGGAGCTTGGCATCTATGTTGCCAAATTACTTTCCAAAAGAGTTACATCCATAAAAACTCCCACCAATTCTGTGGGATGTCCCAGTCTTTCATAAGATCTCTGTCAGCTCCAGAACATCCACAGAGCCCATTTCTTAAGAGATCCCACACTGCTTAAATTTAAGCTCTTTTCAATAAAATTTGAAACTACAGCGGCTCCACCCTCAACTGACCTTTTTGGCCCTTGTCTCGCACAGATACCTGAGGTTGTCCAAGAACAACATTCGAACCTTGCTCAAGCTGTGCAAGGACGCAGGCATGAACGTGGACATCCACCCCCACATGGTCGAAGGGGAGATAGACGCTAAAAAGGTGTTCGCGCAAATCCCCAGCGTGGCCCTCTAGGCAGCTCCTCCCCCAGGCCGCCACTGGCTCCCTCTGCTGTTGGATCTCTGCCCACCCCCAGGTGACATCCTCTGGAACCCCATGCCATCAGACCTGGTGCATCCCTTTTAGACAGTAGTGATCAGAAAACAAGGCTAGACTGCATGGATCACTGTGCCGAAGTAACGTTTGTCCTTGACCCAAATCAGAATTGACTGGGGAGAGACCGTGGGTCTCTCCACCAAAAGAAGACTCTTTGAAAAGGGCTTCTTAGAAAAGGAGTCTTAGAAGAAGTGAGAAATGGAGACCCAGAGTCCCCAGAGGGACATCGGGAGGGACAAAGGGCTGAGGGACTGGCTGGGGACAAACACACATCACAGATCTTATATACCACCCCCACCCTGCCCATGTGGGACTTGGTTCTGTGGGGAGCTGAATGCCACATCTTCAAGGGACTGCTTCGTGCTCCCAGACCCTCAAGGCAGGGGCTACCCTGGGACCCTCACCTCTCAGACCCCAGGCGCTCCAGCAGAGTCAGGTTGCAGGCTTCCCTGGGGTTCAGTAGGGACTGGAAAAGAGAGGGGAAATGGATGCAGAGGAGAGACGTGCTCCACCCCTCAGCTGCTGCGGCCACCTGGGTGCTCTCATGGGGTCCACAGGGCTTTCCTCTGGGGGGGTCCACAGGCACAGGGAGTCTCCAGTTCAGCTTCTTGACATTCTAACCAAATGAGCTTCAGTGAGCCCCAAGATTCACAGACAGCATTGAGAAAAGAACATTTATCAGCAACCCCAGGCCAGAGTTCATTGGCAGACAGCACCACCTGCAGCACAGTGCACATTAGTATTTTATAAACTCTGAAATGGCCTTGCCATTGCCTTTTCTAGCAGTTATCACCACATACAGAAACACACACATACCAGGAACGGATTCACACAGGTACAGCCCCCGGTTTATGGCAAAGGTGACACTGCAGTGCACTGGCGAAAAGACAATCTTTTCAATAAATCAGGCTGGTCAATTAAATGTCCATATGGAAAAAAATATCGACCCTCCGCCTCTCACTCAATGCAAAAATCAGTTCCAGATGGATGCAGATTGTGAAAGCTTTTAGAAGAAACATAGAAGATAATCTCCGTGACCTTGGGGTAGGCAAAAAAAATTTTTTTAAACACAAAATTTTCAGTAAGAAATTAAACTATTAATAAATTATATCATATTGAAAGTAGAACTTCCGCTTATCAAAAGACATGAGTGAGAGTGAAAAGGCAAGTGACCCACGTGGGAGAAGATAGATCTGAGGGCTCATACCCAGACGATGTATTTTAACTCCGATAAGTCAATATGAAAAAGGCGGGTAACTCTATAAAAAAAATGGGCAAAAGTCTTGTGTAGGCACCTCGCAAAAATGTCAGCTGAGTGACCGATAAACATAAGAAATTTCATTAGTTATCAGGAATGCAGATGAAAAATACAAGGCAATACCACTAACACCCACCAGAATGGACGATCCCAACTATAGCAAAGAACACTCACCATGCCATTGGGAGGGTAGGTTGGTGCAATCACTCTGGAAAACTGGCAATATCTACAAAAGTTGTGTATACACCTGTACTGTGGTCCAGTATTCATTCCGAGATAGGTACTTCACAGGATTGTACAACTATGTGCACCAAAAGACTGTCCTAGAATGTGGCTTTATTCAATATAGCCAGATACTGGATTCAACCCAAACATCCATCAGCGGTAGGAAGATTAACTAGCAGTGTATTCATACAATGGAGTACTGCATAGAAACAAGAATGAACAAACATGGATGAATGAAGCACACAATATCGTGCAAAAGTAGCAAGACACGGAAATGAGGACAGCCATACATGGTTCCCTGTATACAACAGGCCCCCCACCCCAGGCAGGACCAGTCTACCATAATAGAAGCCAGCATGGCAGCGGCCCTTGGAGGAGGGTGTGTAGTTGGCTGCAGGGGCATCGGCAGTGCTGGTTACACAGGTGTTCACTTGTGACATTCATTCAGTGTATACTTGGGGTTTGTGCCTTTTAGGCAGATATACATACTTTAATTAAAAGTACATTTTTAAGGGGCGCTTGGGTGGCTCAGTCAGTTGAGCGTCCGACTTCGGCTCAGGTCATGATCTTGCGGTCTGTGAGTTCGAGCCCCGTGTCGGGCTTTGTGCTGACAGCTCAGGGCCTGGATGGAGCCTGCTTCGGATTCTGTGTCTCCCTCTCTCTCTGCCCTTCCCCCACTCATGCTCTGTCTCTCTCTGTCTCAAAAATAAATAAACATTAAAAAAGTTTTTTAAATAAATAAAAGTATATTTTTAAGAGTATACGAACAAGCGTTCCGGTTTTGTTTGCTAAAAACAATAATAAATAGCCTCAAAAGTGAAGCAGTTTGGGTCTCCTCCACCTGCGAGGTTAAGGTGGCCAGGGGATAGAAGCTTCCAGTCCTGGGGAGGTGTGTACATCATAGTGACTTAGGTTAATAATGGGGTGCTGTATGTTTGGGGGTTGCTGTATATTCGGATCTTGAAAATTCTCATCACAAGAAAAACACCAGAAATTAACATGTGATAGGTTAATTATGTTTCGATAAAAAAATAAAATGAGGGGCGCCTGGGTGGCTCAGTCGGTTAAGCGTCCGACTTCGGCTCAGGTCATGATCTCACGATTTGTGAGTTCGAGCCC
>PITB01017494.1:0-37396 GCA_004024585.1 Paradoxurus hermaphroditus | reverse complement strand
GTGGCGCCTTCCTCCCCCGAGGCTGGCGCCTGTCTCCTCGGGGTCGGGGGCATCTCGGCTGCCCCTGCCCTCCCGCCGTGGCCTGGCTGTCCTGCTTCCGGCTCTTCCCGCCCTCCCGGAGCACAGACACGTGGGCGGGCCGGGCCGCGGCTGGACTCGGGGAGGTGAGCTCCCTTCCCCGGGTCCGGCCATTGCCGTTCGCTGGCGAAGGGGAGTCAGGTAGATTTCCCCGCCCCTTTCTTCCTCCTTCACATGAGGTCCCGGCACTAAGCGCTGCCGACGTCCTTGCCCAACGCCCACCGCCCCGCGGCAGGCGCTAGAGGTGCCCCCTGCTGAGGGAGGCATCCCGAGCCCACTCCGGAGGGTGACCGGACGGGACTCGGGTGTGGGTCGGCCGACGGGAGTGCACAGCAGAAGGGGTCCGGCCGGACACGGAGGAGTCATGGCTCACGCTGCAGGTGCTCGGAGGGAGAGGCCAAGGGCAGCTCTGGGTCCGGGTGGACTGGGAGCCACATCCGAGGTCGGGGACTCCGTCCAGGCAAGTGACAGCCCCAGGGGCCAGGACAGGCCGTCTGCCACGAGGAGGCCAGCAGACGGAGCCCAGAGAGGAGCAGGGGGCTGGGGGCCCGCGGCAGGACAGGCCCCGCCTCCTCGTTCCTCTAAGTCACGGAAGGCATGGGCCCTGCGTCCCCGTCTGGGAGAGGGGGAAATTGAGGCTCCGAGGGGCCAAGTGAAATCGGCCGAAGCTCTCACGACTCCCGCAGGGTGGTGGGACGCGGTCCGAGGTGCACACTGCTGTCCCCACCGCACGGGCAGACAGAGTGACCCGCCCGCCACAGGGGCAGTGCCGGCCTGTCCTGCGAGGAGCTGCAGAAAGGTGCTGTCTCGAACCCTGGAGGCCAGACTCCGATCCGAGGTGCGGGCGGGGCCTGCCTCCCGGGAGCCTCTGGGGAAGGATCCTTCCGGCTCCCGGTGCTGGGTGCCATCCTTGGTGTCCTTGGCCTGTAGACCCATCCCTCCGATCTGCCCCCACCCTCCCCCCGCCGTCCCCGGTGCGTGTCCGTCTCTGCGTCTCCTCTTCTTGCCCCAAGGCCAGTCGTTCTGGATCAGGGTCCCGCCTCCTCCAGGATGACCTCACCCTAGCTGTATGGGTCATACTCATAGAGGCGGGGCCGCAGCTTCGACATACCTCCTGGGGGGACACGATCCCACCCAGAGCCGGCACTAAGCGGAAGCTGAGCCCCAGCTATGTAGTGGACCGTGGGGCTCATCGCCAAGACAGAGGCAGAAACCCCAGCTCGGGGACCGGAGTCTCTGGCAGGAAACCATCCCTGGAGGCAAGAGGAGAGTGAGGTCACCGAGTCCCGGCAGCCGGGGACACAGGCCAGGCGCTGGCGTGTAGGAGGGAGGCGGGCTCAGGACGACCGGGCAGGACAGGGAGGCAGGCAGGTCCCGCGCGGGAGCCGGCAGAGAGGCCCGCCCCGCTGAGCAGGGCGCTGTCCACGCTGCCGTCCCGGCCGGGCTGGAACCTGAGGCTGGCGTGCGGGGGCGCCTCCTGCGGCAGGACCTCCGATCGGCTCTGCCGGCAGGGAGCCCGCAGGGGCGGCTGCCAGGCCATTACGTAAGGGCTGTTTCTGTAGAGCCAAGAGCCATCTCATGTACAGTAAGAGCAAAAATAACTACTCAATTAACCGGAAGTAAACTCTGCCCCGCCAGCTGACGATTACAGACTCACAAAGGCCACGAGAACACAGGGACGCGCTAGCGCCGGTAACGTGAGCGAAGGAGTCGAAAGTGCTCTGACGACAGCATCTTTTAAACCTGCTTTAAACCAAAGCAGAGCTTTGGCTGATTTGGAGAGGTTGGGAGGGAACCCCCACAGTTTAAACAGGTTGTTTTGGAGACGGGGTGACTTTTCTCCAACCCTTCTCTTCCAAAGTGACATTATCGTGAAATTCCTTTAGGACAAGGCACGCGTCATTTTAAAATTCTCAAGTGAAACGATTAGAGAATGGGAAATTATTCTTCAAATAAGCAGAAATTTCTTTTTTTTAATGTTTTTAATGTTTATTTATTTTTGAGAGAGAGACAGACAAAGTGCAAGCAGGGGAGGAACAGGAGAGAGGGACACAGAATCCGAAGCAGGCTCCAGGCTCTGAGCTGTCAGCACAGAGCCCGACACGGGCCTCGAACCCACAAACGGTGAGATCATGACCCGAGCCAAAGTCTGACACTCAACCGACTGAGCCGCCCCGGCGCCCCCAGAAATGTCTTTTTGTTAGGCTCTTCTTGTTGATTTTTCTGAAGTGGTGTGTGTTTTCCTGCAGGAGAAACCAAAGGAATCCTTCTGGAATGTTTAGGGAACTTGTCAGACGCCTCTTCGCTCTGACACCAGTCACGGCTGGAGCGGCGGGTTACAGGTAGAGGGGACAAGGTCAAGGCACCCGACCCCCAGAAACCCACCGGGAAGTTTCAGAATATCACATTTCCGGAGGGCTCGTGCGATGCTCTCCCCAAGGGGGGAGGAGAAGCAAACAGCCTGGTGTCCCACGAGTTCTGCGCGTCGGGGGCAGGAGTGTGCTCTCTCCGCTAAGGAAGACCCCCGAGCCAAGGAGGGCGCTAGCCTCCTCCGCCTCTTGCGGGCACATTCTTCTGGTTTTTAAAGTCTACCGCCACCCCCTCGCTCGTCGTTCATGCCAAGGAATTGCAAACTCAAGAAACTATTTAATTTCATCATGAGTCTGTTCCAAGAAACGGCGCCTTCCCACAGACGAGCGTGCGTGTCCGGGTGGTGGGGCCGGCAGGTGCTTGCGGGGGACGGCGTTGGCGCCGTCTCCCAGGGGCCGGAACGCTCCCCTCCTTCTGTCGAGTGTCTCCCAGGTGCCTCTCTTTAAGGGCGTGAATTTAAGACGGTTGTCGCTCCTTCCAGCATTTATTGCCTTCATCGCTCGAACATCATCGGAAGAAATCAATTTTCTCGTAAAGCCAAAGCAAACCTTAAGCTCCAGGTTCGCGTAGCAGAACATCACTTCTCAGTAGTTCGCTGCTCCTGGTGGGACCCAGACCCTCTATCTGACTTCTCCAAGCCCAGGAGGACAGGGACGGCTTCCTTCCTCAAATTGGCAAGGAGGTGGCGCCAGCGATGGTGACTGCCGGACGCTGCGTGTGACGCCGGGAAATCCCCGAGACGACCCAGACCCTGAGAGGCAACGGGAAACCCCCGCTGTCTGCTGGGAAGCAAACTCTAACAGGACGCCGCCTTCCGTCACCCGACTCTGACGTGAGGGTCGGCGTTGGACTAGGCGAGGAGGTGAGAATAAAGCAGAGCCCAGACTGAGCACACGAAGAGTGGGGAGCAGCTGGGGAGGGATTTGGTCCCGGGAGAAAAGTTCGGAGGCCTCCCGGAAGCCACAGTCGGAACGGAGCAGGGCGATTAAGAAAATGAAAGCAGGGGCGCCTGGGAGGCTCAGTCCGTTCGCCGTCTGACTCTGGCTTTCGCCTCAGGTCATGCTCTCACGGTTCGTGGGGTTCGAGCCCCGCGTCGGGCTCTGTGCCGACAGCGTGGAGCCTGCTTGGGATTCTCTCTCTCTCCTTCTTTCTCTGCCCCCCCGCCCCCCGCTTGAGCGCTCTCTCAAAATAAATAAATAAACAAACAGTACAAAAGTTAAAAGCGGTACGAATTTGCTTTTACTGCAGGACGTAAAGTGAGTCACTCCTTTGATTTGATAAAGGGACGGGGGCTTTACGCAGATCATGCAGACCGAAGGCGGCCTGAGCGAAGAGGTTGTGATTTTCATTTTTTTGACCAGACGAAGAGGAGGGTATTTGGAAAATGACAAAAACGGTTTGGAGGTCCCGTGTTTAATTTTAGGCAACTTAAAATCTTACTTACTTCTGGTTTTCTCTAGACGGCAGGTTTAAGGATTTTCTTCACCCTTTTCTTTATGTTCTGACAATTAACGACAATCATGAGGTGTATCCTTCTTTGTTATTTAGAATTTTTTTTTACATTTATTTATTTTTGAGAGATAGAGCACAGTGGGGGAGGGGCAGAGAGAGGGAGACACAGAATCGGAAGCAGGCTCCAGGCTCTGAGCTGTCCGCACAGAGCCTGATGTGGGGCTCGAACCACAAACTATGAGATCATGACCTGAGCTAGAGTCAGACGCTCAACCGACTGAGCCACCCAAGTGTCGAAGGTGTATACTTTTTTAAATTTTCCTTAAAATCATGTTGTTTATTCAGTTAATAAGGTTGGAAGGTGGGAATAAAAATGTTCTCATTAAATTAAATCATGAAATACAGAGACTAATCACAGTAGATATCTTCCCGCTTCCCTGAAGAGACAGAATGTGTTCTGTGGCCACCAAGGCTTCCCCGGGCCGTGAGGAGGGCGGCCGTCGCCTCTCGGTCGCCGTCGTTTCTGCTGGGACGTGGTTTCGGAAGACACGCCCCTCCCCGTGACTACCGCAGCCCACCGTGCGCTCTGAAAGTGTTGGGGCGCCCACCGCTGACCCCTACGCACCCTGAAGAAGGCGGCCCGGGCGTGCAGGAGGGCATCTGGCCTACCCTGCAGTGCCCCGCGCAGGACGAGAGTGACCGCTCGCCGCCTACCTCAGAGCCGCCTCCTCCTCCTCCGAGCTGTCTGCTCAAACCGCCTGCCCCCCAGCAGACCAGCAGGGGGTCATCAGGCCACCTCCCCGGGCACGGTCTGGCCAGCCCCAGCGAGACGGCCGCCGGGGCCCGGCTCGCCTCTCGCGGGCGTGTGTCCGGAGCCCGAGACGCCGACCGTCTCCGGTTCCCGTCTGAGCGCATCGTCCTGGGAGCGCCGCTCCCACACGGCCGTCGGGGCGGCCGGGGCCACCCGGGGGTTAGCTCGCCGGGCGCGGACAGCAGAGGCGCCTCCCGGAGGCGAACCCTCGGATGTGTCGAGCCCTTCACGGAGCGAGAGCCACGAGATCCGGTCTTTACGCCTCACAGGGACGTTTTCTGGGAGAGAGGGGAGGCTGAGCGCTGGTGCTGGGCTCACCCTTCAGGTCAACAGTGCCGCTGGTCCCCCGCCGTGGCCTCCTGCCGCAGACCCGCGCGCGCAGGCACCCAAGGCGTTTCCGCAGCGACCGCACGCGTGTACGCACACATGCGCACGCCGGCGTGCACACCCCGGCTCCGCAGGAGCTCCGTGTCTGCGGCGGTAGGGAGCCCGCGGGACAGAGGGGAGAGCTGACCGCCTCCCCCATCGCCTCCAACGCGGACGCGCAGAGCAGAACTCAGCGACCGCCACGAGCCCGCGCGTCTGCGGATACAGCATCTGCAGTGAGAACCACTCCCTCTGCCCCGGAAAGGAAACGGGGTCTCGGAGCCACGTTTTCCCGCTCACGCGAGCTGAGGAGCAAAAGCGCTCCCCGGGGCAGGCGAGCGCGGAAAAGGGCCTCCTCCTCCGGGGAAAGTGGGCCATGGCGACTCCAATGGGCGGCGGGCGTCCGTGTGAATTAGTTGGCTATTTGATCTCGTGTCGTCAGTGATAGGGGGCCTCAGAGGGGAATTAAGTGTGCTTAAGTCTGAGACTGCTCAGAACCAAAACGCCCCGAAAGGTAGGATCCCGCCCAATTAACATAGAACTTGGAGCCGATTCATATGCAATAAAATAAACGCTGTGATGACAAGGGCGGTCGGGCCCCGGAGCCAGGGTGAGAGGTCGCATGAAGAACAGACCAACCAAAGCCGGCCCGTCGCCACCTGGCTCAGAACCATCGAGAGACGAGCACAATCTCTCGTAAGGTGCGGCCCAAGGAGAGGCCGAGGGGCGCTGCAGGGGGGGGACGGGGGGTGCCCCTCAGATCCCAGTCCTCCTGGTCACCCACCCACGCACCCATCAAGAAGCAAAGAAACAAACCTGGGAGTCCACGGAGGCCGCAGGTAGCCCGTCGGTTACGACCGGAACACGCCGGCTCCCAGCTCGGTCGTTTGGAGGTTAATCTCGGGGCCAGACAACACTTACCGAAGGGTCACGGGTGCGGCTACAATTCACTCCTGGAAACAAACCGTCAGAATGTCCAAATCCCTGGGGGGGGCTCCTTCCCCTCCTGTGACAGCAGCGGCCACGCCGCGGCCCCCTGTGTGAAAGAGGAATCTAATTCAGAAAACCCCCACCTCCGGCAGGACGGCCGGCGTTCAGTGAAGCGGGGGGGGGGGGGGGGGGGGGGGGGGGGGGGGGGGGGGGGGGGTTTAAGGAAGAATGAAAAGCAAACCATCAGTTCTAAAGTAATGAAGGCAATTGGCAAATCTGAGCTCACAAATTACCCCTAATTGTCACTATCAGTGAAGGGCTCCTTAATGTGCCCTTTATCCTTGAAAGAATGTCAGAGACGGAGAAGAGTTGGCAAAAAGCAGAACATCAAACAAGGAGGTCCAAATATTTCGCATTCCCCAGAGTCACTATCTCCTGAGCAGACAAAGCCCTGGAAATTGGTTTTGAACAATAATGGAAAAGTGGGACCCCGAGCAGGGACCCTGAGAGGCTGGCAGCCCACGGCCGCCGAGTATGGAGAGCACCGTTCCCGCCGCTCACGCAAGCCCGGCTTCCAGTCTCACCGGAAAGTCCCGAGACCTTGTTATAATACTGAAGACGGAAGGAAACGTCGAGGTGTGTTTCTTTAACAGATCGGCTCTCCGTGATTCCGCCCTGATCGCTTAACGTTTCCGAGCATTTCCTTCGTCATAAAGAAGGCAAGACAGAGGGAGCACTGTGCGTGGAGCCAGGCCCCTGGAGGGTGTGTACTGAGCCCGATCCCCATCCGAGCTCTGCTTCCCGGCCCTCTGCCCAACGTGCTGCTTCCGACACACTGAGTGACCCCGAACTCCACCCGTGGGTCACCAGCGTCACCACGCCCACGAGGAATCCACTCCCGCCAGGCACACAGAGGGAAGAGTAAGGAGACACGCTCGTATCCAAGGCCACGTGCCCGGTTGCGTGCTAGCAATTTTCCACGGTTCGTGAGGAACGCGTCAAGAATCCAACTTTGTGGACCATGAAATGGAAATTCGAAGACAGTCCAGGCAGCTAGGAAATGCTGGGGCGGGCACTAGAACCCAGGATTCTGTATTAAAGCCCACAGGACGCCGGTCCCGGCTCGGGCTTCATTCGGATTTGAGCAAAAGGCTAACTGCAGCCTCGATAAATGTTCCGTGTCGTGACAGCGTCTGAGCAGAGAGGCCGGTTTAAACCTTATAGATACAGATAGATGTTAAATTAAATATGTTTAAATCGTATATGTGAGCACGTTCATATATTCACGTATAAGAGGCTAAATATAGACATAAACGGTCAGTAGCGTTGGGCCCGGGTCCCCGCCTCTATAATTCTCTGGGAACCGTGCCACCAAATGACGCCAGCCAGGATGAGCGATTGGCCTGTTACCAAGAAATAACCTACTTTTGTCCTTGAGAATATCAGGCACGAGTGTGCCGACTCACAGAGCTGCCCGGAAGACCCACCCCCGAAGCTCCTCTGTCAGGAGGGCGGTAGGGACACTGAGGACAACTGGCAAGGTGGTCTGACCCCGGGGCTCCCCCGGCCCAGGCAGCAGGTCGGCAGGGGGCCGGGGGTGTGGACCGGCGGGCGTGACTTCGGGCGAATCTCTTCCCATAGCTGGGACCCCGTTCTCCCATTTCTTCCATCTTCCCCCAGCTTGAAATCAGAGGGCAGAAGGCCAAACGTGTTCACGGACTCAGTTCAAATAGTCACCGGTTCGAAGCCGAGATCGGCAAACCACAAGGTTGCCAGATAAAATACAAAACATCCAGCACGAGCAACCCCAAAACAATGTTCGGGGTACACCGAAAGGTGTATTCGTTGCTTATCTGCCATTCAAACTCAACCGGGCACTCTGGATTTTTATTCGCTAAGTCTGGCCACCGTACCTGGACCAGAATCCGACCCGCTGCCTGTTTTTTAAATAAAGTTTTATTGGAACACGGCCACAGGCGTTCTCTCGTGGGTCATCTGTGGCTGCTCTCGCACCGCGATGGCAGAGTTGGGTGGCGGCGACGGCGGCGGAGCCTAAAATATTTACTATCTGGTCCTTCACAGGCACACACAAGTGTTCCGACGCCTGACGCAGACGACGTGCTCGACCCGAAGTGCCGGAACTGACCCGAACGCGGCTCCGTAACCCGTACCCCACAATATGACTCGTTAGCGGGTGCTCTGTGCACGCGCCTGTCACGTCGTGTGTTTCTTCCCCCGACAAACAGATGGAGAGCTCCCAACAGTACTCTTATTCCACGCCGGGAGGCTCAGGGTCCCTAATACTGCACTCACAGAAGTGATTGATTGACAGACAGTGAATTTTCACATATTCCTAAGTAGGCACCTGTCCAGGGCCCGGCACCTGTGTGCGGCAAACAAATAAACGCCACACACGGACCTCGGAGCTGGAGCCCAGGGTAACCTAACAGATCCCACGCCGGGCAGCTGGCCCCATCCCCCTGCAGCCCAGCCTGAAGGTGCCGCGAAAGTGCCCCGTCGATCGACGGCACGATACGGACACCGAGGTCAAGACAAAGCTCTTGGTAACAGAACACAGTCCTCGGGCGAGGTCTAGGACGTAGGTCCCATGGCTGGTACCTTTGTTCCACTGGGCGAGCAGTTTTCACAGACAAAGCCGGACGCGCTGAGCTTCTCTGACTGCAGGGTCACGTCCGTGAGCAGCCGTGCCCGACACCTCCTAAACTCAGGAGCGCACGAGATCCTGCGTCCTGCCTCAGATCCTCTCCTGGACGCTTCCCCAAGGGCCGTGAAAGGGCCGCTCCCCCAAATTCCCTCTCGCCTCTTCCCGTGCGGTCCCACGTTCTCCCCCAATGGCAGGCAATCCGAACTACAAGGTCGCTCTCCTGCAGGGAATTACGGGCAACCAATTCTCTTTACCATTGCGTCTCCGATTTATGGAACAATGGTGGACGCTGTACTGTCTTTAATATAAGACGGCTTTTCCATGCCTCTTTCCAAGAACAAAGCCGTTGTAGAAACTCGCGTACACGCCTGACTTTGCTATTTCGCGTTCGAGTGAAGAGGTTTGCTGGGTCAACAGCGGCCCAGGCGGGAGACTTTGGGCCCAAGTGTTATATTTATTTTCTCTGAATAGCACACGGAGCAGACCACGGAGGCTCTGTTCTTTGTTCGGCGCGCTGGAAAAGGCCCTTTGATGGCACCAAGGAGACACGGCATTCCTGTCATTTCCTTTTTTCTAGATGAAGTGTCAAGAAAACTGGAATGAGAGTCAGGAAATCGGCGTTCTGACCTCAGATCTGCCACTGCGATGTGAGCTTTGGACAAATATTCGGACGGCTACTTGACCTGTAGCAGGTTACGTCCCCCTCGTGGCCACCATTTTCTCATTTAGAAGACCAGGAGCTTGAACTACCGCTGGGACGGCCGGGTCGGCTGGGGCCGGCTCTGGCCGGAGGCCTTTCCCGTGGTTGCGTAGAGAAGAGCCTTCACGCGCGTGTGCGTGTGTGCTGGCCCCAGGCTCCCGAGCCCCCCACGGCTGTGGCCTTCCGGACAGCCGTTGCGGCGGGTAGAAAAGTGGGCCCCCCGGCTGCCCACCTGTGACAATCGATCTCAACTGTATAAACCGAAACACAGTCATTGTGCACGGATCTCCTTCAAGCGTGGAATCCAATTCAGCAGGTCTGGGGCAGGGCCCGAGACTCTGTATTTCTTTTTTTTAATAAGAATAATTTTATATTTTTAATGTTTATTTATTTTGAAGAGAGAGAGAGAGAGAGCGCCTGCGTGCATGAGCACAAACGGGGGAGGGACAGAGAGACTCTTAACCTGTCAGCGCAGAGCCGGACTCGGGGCTCGATCCCGCGAACCGTGAGATCATGACCTGAGTCCAAATCAGGAGTCAGAGGCTCAACTAACGGAGCCACCCAGGCGCCCCGAGACGCTGCGTTTCTAAGAAGCTCTCGGGTGAGGCTGCTTCGGCCCATGGACCACACTACTGGCCAGCAGGGGTCAAAATACAAGACAACCAGCCACTAGGGCGTTCGGTCTGGGCCATCCATGGAACAGTCATTTTGTGCCTTTTGAGACAATTTGCTTCAGTTGATTAGAGAAATGAGATCAAGGTCATGGGCTCAAACTTCCCTGATGGGCTCTGATCCAAAACGGTCTCTACCAGCCGTCCTTCAGAAGGGGGCCCGCTGGCCTTGGGGGGCAGGCTGCAGGCTGGGGGTGTGCTGGCTCACGGTCACGCCGGCCAGAGCGCCGTCACGTGCTCAGGGCCAGGTCGGCAGCCTCATCTCAGGGGCCGGAGCCCAGCGTCAGCTAGCAGGACATCTTCGGTGGCTCGTGCTGACGGGGCACCAGTTACTCCAGCGGTCAGCGTACCTCAGAGTACACTGCACGAAACCAGTTCTAACCCACACGGCTCCACGTGGTCTTCATGGCCTCACCTCCCTCAAGACCCCTCGAGCCCAAGGTGAAACTCCCGCGGCTGTCACTTGAGCGTCCCCACTGGAGAGCCCTGCCCCCTGGGGGTTGGCTGTGGCCAGCAGAGCCCCCAGTTTCCTTGACATTCAAGGCAAAGAACAGGTCTCATCTGTTTACTCGGGCTTGTGCCTGAGGGACCAAAAATAATTTACAGGTATTGAAGCCGCCGTGAGGGAGGGTCCCCGGGGAAGGACCCTTCATGTTGGTCATAAAGGGTGTAATTGAGTTCAAGTAGTAGAAGCAGCTGAACTGTCTAAAAACGGGAAACCATTTTCTCAAAACTCCTCATAATTATTCGAGAACTTACTATATGGCCGGCACGATGCTAGCCACCATTTCCATTTTAATTTTTAGATGGTCCTAAGTGACCTTCTGTTAAAAGAAATGTCTAGAACGTCCCACATCTAGGGTCTCGGATAAAATATACGACACCCAATTAATTTCAGATAAATAAGAGATCAACTGTGAACACCTCCCCACTGTTGTGCGGGGCGCGCTTACGCTAGGAAAAGCGTTCATTATCGATCTGCAGTCCAAATTTAACTGGGTATCTTACATTTTTATTTTCTCACCCCATGATCTCCCTAACATGTGTCCATTGAGTCTAGACCCCAGAAAGCTCCTGCTTGAGGCGGGACGGGAAGGAAAACACCACAGCGAGCCCCCCACCCGACTCCCGCCCAGGGAGGAACACTCAAAAGGCAAGAAGGTTTGATTGAAAACTTCTGTTTAGCATTTACACATATGTCTCTGTTTGGGAGTACTAAGGAAACCTTGAAGTGTAAACATCTTTATTTAAAGTACTCCCTTCTTCCACATGGAGAAAAGCAATGATCCGAAAATAGAAACAAAATAGTTTTGTGGAAATAGAAAATACTATTCACTCTACAGACAGCAAAGCATATGCAGATTTTAAATCGTACTTTTTCTGCCATCACCCAGCACCGTCTACGTCCCTATCCACCGGGTCCCCGGTCCCACGAACCCAAGCCCTGGATGCCTTCGGGACTCCGCCTACCCACTCACCCTCGCGTCCAGTAACCCCGCCCAAGTTCACCACCCCTGTTCAGCGCCCGGCCACTCCCACTGCTTTGCTTTGAGCCCTCGTCAGCTCTGGCCTGGATTCTTGCCACAGACCCACCAGCCTCTACCTGATACCGAGGGATCTTTCCAAAGCATGGACCCTGAGCCATCCCGGTCTAGGTCAAAGGCTTTCACGGGGTCTGCCCCGGCTGACCTTTCCACATCTCCCACCGTTGCCCTCCGCACGCCTCTTGGCTGGATCACGTCAAACTCCTGCAGTTCCCTAAACGCATCGTCTTTGCGCACGACCCATGCCTCCCGCCCAGACAAGTCCTTCTCCTGGGGCGCCTTCCCTTTCATCTTTGCCCAAGTAACTCATGTCGGTCCCTCGGGTCCTGGTGAACCCCCAGATCTGTGTCTCCTCTGGGTGTCTGTGGGTTCCCGACCATAACCCTGAACACATTGTGGGCAGGTGATGCTGGCTCACGTCTCTTCCCCCTAGGCAGTGAGCTCCTGGACCTACTCACTCTTATATCCTCAGTACCACACTTCAGGACTTCGCACATAGTAGAGGCTAAATAAACCTGTGTTGGACGAATGGGTACATACGGAGGGCAGTGGGAGGAGGAGCTCCAGCTTCCTACTCTGGAGCAGGACTGGCCCTGCTTGGCCAACAGAACATGGCGGGCGTGATAGCACGAGACCATCAAAGCTAGGTCATAAAAAAGCCTTGTGGCCCCTGCCTGGGTCTCCTGCTCACCAGGGGAAGCAGCAACATGCAGCAAAGACACTCAACCAACCCCACGGGGAAGGCCATGCAAGGAGGCTATGACCACCAGCCTGTCAGCTGTGTGGCGGTGCTGCCTGGGGAGTGAGCCAGCCAGCCCCAGTCCAACCTTCAGGTAAGACCGAGGCCTGAGCACCACCCGACTGATACTCTATGAGAGCTTTTAAGTGAGAAATGCCCCATCAGGTCCTTCCCAAATATCTGGGCAAGAGAGACAGTGAGAGAGAGAAAAATGTTGATTGTTATTTTAAGCCAGTAAGCTTTTATAACAATGCAGCATTTTATAACAAGAAAGAACACACACACACACACACACACACACACACACATCGGTATAAAATAATTGTCCTGATTTTTAATAACATATCCAAGGTCATTCATTTATTTTTGTTGAAAAATCTTCTGTTGAGCACTAAGCATGAGCCCTGAGAGACGGATGGAAGTGAGGAGATAAGACTCCTGTCCTCAAGCACTTGGAGGTCCATCCAGACTGACGTCTGGGTGACTCGGAGCAGCACAGCACTTGGCCTTACAAGGAAGACATATCTGACGGAACCTTCTTCCTTCAAGAAATAATATACGAAGTACATTGAAATGTCCAGTTAATTGCTTTAAGGTCATTTATTCTTTTGTTTGTTTACATGTTCCAAAATGGTACCATCTTGCTTAATTATTAACCTTAATTATTAACCTTCTTCCTAACAATTGGCTCCAAATGACTTCACCATTTCCAAAACCCAAGTATACCTTCAGAAGATGAAGCCTGGCCAATATCGAAGCTAATCCAAAGAAACGCCACAGTCAATCCCAAAAGAGGCGTTCTAGGGTCAGCCTCTGCCCACTTGCCAAAACACGGGGTAAGCATATGGCTTATCCAAGAGATCCCGTAAAAGACACAGCATCCATTTCGAGGGTGATTTCTGGGTTGGTTAAACAGTCAGTCCCGGGACATCATTCACCTGCCCCCCACCTCAGTGTATTCGGGAGGAACACACCTTCATCTGACTCATCTAGCAGGCGCGTACCCCACTCAGCTCAGCAAGTTTTGTTGAGCAGGTGCCCGGGGCCCCTGAGCCAGCCCCGGGCGGCACGGCCGAAAGAGGGACCACTTGCCCGCCTCCATCTTGCGCGCTCCTCGGGGAACTAAAACACTCATCCTGAAGCAACTCATGAGCAAAACAACACGCGAAATCCGCGGAGAAGGCAGGGGGGCGAGAGCCATTTGGAGGCCCGACGTTTGAGACGTAGAGAGAGAAACAAGTACCGAACGCTCAGACAAAACAGCCCGCTGAGCTCAGGCTACGATTTCAAGGACCCAGGCTCTCCACGGCTGCTCTGACGGCCCTGAACCATCTCCCCAGGCGCCAGGGTAAGATCACACGTGGGCATTTTTCCACGCGCAGGAACCACACGGTGTGTAGACGGAGGTGGACGCTGGAGTCCAGGAGCCCTGAACTGAACTGCGCTCATACTGCCAACACTTGGGCAAGTTACTGAGATAGCATGAAACCCCAGCAAAATAAAACGTGTAAAATGCTTTACAAAGTTACGATGTCCCGCACCGATCCCAACAGGGGAAGCCTGGAAGGCCCTAAGGGACTCGGACAAATTCACGCTCACAGAGGTCGGGTTTTGAAGGACCGAGATATGAGGGGGTTAAGTCTCAAGGAGCGGGATGCCGGTAGCTTTGCAGGCTGTGTGAGGAAGAGAGGTCTGAGCAAGGCTCTACGGGAGCTTAGGGCCCTGGCCATCTGCAGGAAGGTGCTAGAACACGACACAAAGTGGGACCCGAGGGCTCCAACCGAGGCTGGAAAGGGAGGTGACTCATTTCATCGGCATCTCAACTGTGCACAGGGCCGTTCTTCGCCGGCTCGCCGTCCCTTTACCTGACGAGGGCTCGAAGGTACTGGGCTCCAGACTCATCCGTGCCGTGCCGACCACAGATCAGCATCGGACCGCTAATACTTGTAAGGTATTAAAGGTACCTTCCTGCTTTAATTCGTATCTTCCTACCTTAAGTTGCTGGGAGCGCGAGGTGGCTCGGGGCTTCCCCGACATCCCCGGCACAACGTCCCTGCATTTCAAAGACCTGGACCTACGCGGGCGCGAACCCCTTCCACGGCGGGCAAGGCCAGTGCAGGCGCAGCCGTGCGCTGTCCCCCTCGGCGCCTGCGATGTGAAGCCTGCCTCCAGCACCCGCCACCCTCCTTCCTCTCCCACGGCCCCCTCTTCTGGGAGCAGAGGGTGCTCGGTCCTCCTCCTCCTCTCCTCCTCCTCTAGCAAAATATCTTCCTGGCCAGCCCACGTGTCGCAAAGGGACTAATCAATTCACATCAGGATGCATGTGACAAATGATAACTTAATAAATTGTTTCCTAAGGATATTTGAGAAGAGACTAATCCCTTCATCCGAAGAAGGGGAGCAGCAAGAAGGAACTTCTCGGGCGCTTGGCAGACCAGCACGGGGCATGTTTTGCAGAGAGCGTCTTCTCCGAGCACACCCGAGTCACCTGACAGCCACCCACGGTTTCGCCACGCTCGCCGTGCCCGCGAGGCCCTTCCACGGCTGCCAGCCTCCAGGAGCACGTGTACGCGTGCATCCGGCTCCATCTCTACGCTGACGTCGAGGTCAAAGCGGTAGCAGCTCTAACCCGAAGAACAGCCATGTCACAGGAGGACAGGGGCACAGGCGCGGGATACGGCCATCTGAGGGGCTAAACCAAAGTGCTTCCTTGCCTTTCTTGTCAGTTTCTGCATTTCACATATGAGGACGGCAGGGTCCCGGGAGACAGAATCTCTTCCCTGCCCTTGGAAGAGAGCGAAACCCAGGCTTCATCCCATAGCCCTCGGTGCAGCCAACTAAATCCCCAATTAGCAATTCAAACGGATTAATTTGCACTCTTCCCTGCTAGTGAGCAGGCTTCGAGCACCTTATTTTTGCTGCCACTTAAAGGGAACCAGCTGGATTTCCACGGAAGGCGATGACCTCCTAGAGGGTTTTGCCCCCCTCCCCAGATACAGCTGAGTTGCACCTTCGATCACAAAGCGTCCAGCAGAGACAACACCAGAGACGACCCTGAGTCCGATGTCTCACTTTCCAGGTGAGACTACTGAGACCGCGGGGAAAGCCGACCTGCCCGTGGCCACGCGACCGGTGAGCAGAGCCCGTGAGGACCCCGACTGTCGACTGCACCACCTCCCCGGGATCGCGCGCGAGTCCTGTTCCACTCTCGAGGCCGCCGGTAGAAGAGATTATATTAGCTTCACCCCCCAGGGTCATTGTAGGGCCATTGCATACTTTAAATAAACTCTTCATTTGGGAATTCTTTTGGGTTTCTAGAAAAAGGTACAAAACTCGTCCAGAAAGTTCCCACGTACCCTCACCCAGCTTCCCCCAGTGTGACCCGTGATACATGGGTCAAAACTAGACATTAACGTCAGTGCTGTTGTATTAAGAGACTCTTGAGGTTCGCTCGTTTTTCCCCCTAATGTCCTCATTCTGTTTCAGGATCCAATACGGGACTCCGAAAGCCATTGTGTTCTGGCATCCTGAAATCTATAAAGACACCAAAGACTCTCCCTGCCCAAACCCACATCACACCTCTGCCGTATTAGTGTAGGTGGCCGGTGACTAATTAGCCGATTCGTTCATTAGGATCCAAAACACACGTATTAATCACAGCGATCATTTGTTTCAAGAGAGCTGCTCTTACTTCATTAGGGCCCGTTACCGGAAGGTCATGTGTTTGGATTCCACGGATCCCGCGTTTCATAGCACGGACAACGGTCGCGGGCAACACTACTGTAAATTGACACTTTCCATCAAGGCAAGAGATTAGCGGCCGATAACCGTTCTGTTTCACAATCGAGCCATAAACAAGAGCCCTGAATTTTCTCACTGTTCTTTCGGGCTGCAGCCAAGAAAGAACAAAGAGGCGGAACCATGTGAAGACGTATTTATTTGCTGAGCCTCATTTGTGGTTTTCTACGCTCATTAGGCCCGGGCCAGAACACGCGGGCTGGTCCTGGAGGATCCACAGTCTGTTTCTGACGCGAGGTCTGAGATGCGAAAATACATTTGCCAGTTCAAAGGTAATTCTTTGTGGGTTTCACTAAAACCAAGACAGGCATCTCTCTCACGCGGAGAATTAATCTCAGCAGCAACAAGCTGTGTGCACGGACACGTGTCTTTCTGGCAGCCCTGATACAACGGGGACCCTCCGTCAGGGGGCTTTGTCGGGTCCTCCCCGTCACGCCAAATAGTGGCTGCTCACTTCTCCTGGGGTTCATGCTTTCTGTGAGTGTGGAGACAAATCACCGTGGGGGGGGTTGAAGACGCAAGTCGGGATGAAAGATGTTCGGTGAAGCGCGTGCCGGCGCGACCAAGGAGGAGCGTTTGCGGGGGCGGGCCAGGTCACTGTCACACACGCCGCGGTATGTCACCATTAAGCATCCCATCAGATGGGAAGACTTTCGATAACTTCCCGAGTGCTGTTGAAACCCCAGCGTGGCCCCCACTGGCAGGAAAGCCCCACATGGATAAACCGAGACCGGCAGGCAGCCCAACGGGAGGATCTTTCATGCAGTGCCCGGGACCGGGCTGTCCCAGTGCTCCCCGGTGCAGCTCGGATGGGTCTCACGCTTATATTCAGAATCATGAAATCACATCATCTGAAAGGGCCTCGAAGTCCATTCAGCCCAACCTCTCAGCCAGCCCACTAGACAACCTGCTAGACTCTACATAAAATACACCCAAACTGGGGCCCACATCATCTGCTCCTCCTCCCATTCATTGACATTTAAATATTTATTAATCATCTACAACACGCGAGCAATGAGCATAACATGTGGCTAGGTATACACATACACACGCATTCCGGAAGTCAGGCTAGGGCTGGAGTTTTTCCCTAGCAGGGCCAAGCCACTAGCATTTCTGATTTCTCCCAGCTCCGTGTTGCAGAAGCTATATTCCAGGCAAGAGCAGCTCTAGGGGTCTGAGGAACTCTCCTTCCACCAAGGACCCACTCGTGGTTCAAAACCTGTGGCTCAGGTGCGGCACACCAAGGCCATGGGCCCCGATCACCCTCACCCCCGCACGCTTAGAAGGCAGAGATTCCACTCCAAGAGACGCGAGCCAAGACAACCAGAGCCCAACACCCCCACCGGTTTCTGCTTGTAACGCAAGGATGTCGCCCAAAAGAAGAAGGCCACCGTCCCCTGCTCTAGTTCTAGAGAGCAGATGCTTCTAGAGGCTTTTTCCCGGGATGCAGGGATAGGCCTCAGGAGCAGAAAGCTCTGTAGCTCTTTCCAAGGAAACTGACTGTTTGGAACAGAGGATGAGGAAGTTCAACCTACAGGTGCTGTCAAAAATGATGGAGATTTGGGTAGTAAGAAATTAAGAAGAGGCTGGTCGCTTCGTGAATGCAGAAGCTGAACCACAGACTAGCTAATACTTTCCCAGAGAGAACCAGCCAAAGAGACAGCTAAGAGCCTTCCCGAGACTGGAACGAGACTCAAAGACGGCCCCAAACACTCACCCGGCAAAGGGGCATGAATTTAATTGAACCTGACTGTGGCAGTTCATGCCCAGGGGCATTGTCAAAAACAAAAGAGCAATGAGCCAGCATCAGTGGAGGCTAAGAGCTGAGTGTGATACCAACAGAGGAAGACAACTTAACAGAGAGAACGGGGAAAGGGACAGTCGGAGAGAGCCCTGCTAAAGCCACTGTCATCCCAGGGTGACCGAACACATGCCCAAGACTGTGCCCTCTGGGGAGTGACATCAGAGGTTTCACACTGTAAGCCGAGTCCCCAAACAAATAAACAAGCAAATACTAACAAGCCCTGCAGAAAAAAGGCTCAGCACCCGGAGTTGCTAAAATATATCATCTCATACGTCCAGTTTTCAACAAAAAATTATGAGACATGCAAAGAAACAGGAAAGTGTGACCCATATAAAGAAAATCAGGCAACAAAAACTGGTTTTGAAAGGGTTCAGATGTCAGACTTAACAAAGACTTCAGAGCAGCTATTATATGTTCCAAGAACTAAAGGAAACCACGCTGACGGAAGCAAAAGAAGGCATAATGACACTGTCTCATCAAGTACAGACTTTCAATAAAGACATTGAAATTATTAAAAAAAACAACAAAAACAAGAAAAGGGAGATTTTGGCATGGAACACTATATAATAAGCACAAGGAAGAATTCACCAGAAGGGTCCAACGGTAGATTTGAGCTTGCAGAAGAAAGAATCAGTGAACTTGAAGGAAGACTGACAGACACATATGCATCTAAAGAGAAAATAAGGAAGAAAGATCAATGGAGCCTTAGAGAAATGTGAAATGCACACGGGACACCAACACGTGCATAATGGGGGCACCGGAAGGAGAGAAGTGACACCAAGGAATATCCAAAGAAATAGTGGCTGAAAACATCCCCAAATCAATGAAAAATATTACCTACGCATCAACAAAACTCATCAACCTCAAAGTGGAATGCGTGCCAAGAGAGCCACAAACAGACACACTATAGTAAAAATGTGGAAAGATGAAAAAAAAAAAAAATCTTGAAATCAGCAAGAGAAAACCGACATGCCACTTACAAAGGAACTCTAGTAAGATTTACAGGGAACTTCTTGTTAGAAACAACGGAGGCCAGAGGGAGTGGACGGCATAACCAAGGTGCTGAAAGAAAACACTATCAACCAAGGCTCTTATAGCTAGGAAGACTATCTTGGAAAAAGGAAGGTGAAATAGACATTTCCGGATAAACAAAAACAGATGGATTTGTTGCTAGTAGACCCACCTGACCAGAAAATGCTAAGAGAAGTTCTTCAGACTGGAAGCAAGTGACACCAGATGGTAATTTGAATTCACACGCACACACAAACGAGTGCTGGTAAAGGTAATTATGTAAGTAATTATAAAAGACAGTATAAGTACTTATATCTTCTCCTTTCTTCTCGTAGCCAATTTAAAAAGCAATTATATAAAATAACATGATATAATTGTATTGTTGGGACTGTAACATTGCTATGTAATATATTTGACAACACACACAGGAGGTGAGTGGTGGTAAAGCTATATTAAAGTCAGAGAATAACACCAGATGGTAACTTGAATCTGCAGGAATAAATTAAAAGAACAAGAAATGATAGGAAGATTAATGTAATGAACATCAAAAATATGTATTTGGTCTCCTTTCTCCTTCCAGCTTCTCTAAAAAAATATACAATTATATAAAGTAACAATTATAACAATGCACCGTTAGGTAACATATAGGTGCAATATGTATAACAAGGGGGCTATGTAGGAGGAGCATCCCAATATTTCCCTGAATTTTTAGTATAAATCCGAAGTTGATTCTCATCTAAGGTATATATAATGAGCTCTACAGCTACCACTGAGAAAATAAGTTTAAAATACATGGTGAAACTCATTACAGAAATTATAATCTTATACTAGAAAACAAAACTTAGAGCAAAGGAAAGCACTAAAGGAGAAACAGAGGAACAAGAAGGACACAGGCATATAGAAAAAATTAAACGGTAGACATAAATCTAACCGTATCAATACTAACACTAAATGTGAATGGATTAACAATCTAATCAAAAGATGGATTTTCAAGCTGGATTTAAAAACAAAGATCTAACTATTCTTCCCACAGGAGGTACACATAAATTCAAACATTCAACCAGGTTAAAAGAAAAAGGATGGAAAATATACCTTATGCAAACAATAATCATAAAAATCTTGGACGGCTTTACTAAGATCAGGTCAAATAAATTAAAATTTTTAAATGTTACTAGACATAAAGGGGGACATTTTATAAAGAAGGGATCAATCCATCTGGTAATATAAGAATTATCAACCTGTATACACCCAAGAACATGTGAAATAAAAACTAACAGAATCGAAGTAAGAAACGGAAAATTCCACAATAATACTTGGAAACTTTGATAATCCACTTTCAAGAATGGATATAATAAGGCAGATCAACAGGCAAATAGAAGACTTAAACAACACTGTAAATTTAGTGGCTCCAACAGATGTCTATGGAATACTCAACAACACCAGAATACACATTCCTTTCAGGCACATATAGTACACTCTCCAAGATAAAGGATATGCAAGACCATACGCAAGCCCAAATAAATGTTAAAGGGTATAAATCCTACAAAGCATGTTCTCTACCATCAACGGGATGAAATTAAAAATCAACAACAGAAAGAAATTTGGTAAATGAAAAATTATATGGATATTAAACAACATGTTCTAAATAACAAATCAATAAAAGAAGAAATCCCAAGGGAAATTAGAAACTACTTTGATATGACTGGAAGTAAAAAATAACCTACCAAAATAGATGGGATGCAGCCAAAGCAGTACTTAGAGGGAAATGTATAGCTATAGCTACCTATATTGTAACTGAAGATCTCAGGGGCATCTGGGTGGCTCAGTCAGTTAAGCGTCTGACTCTTGATTTCAGCTCAGGTCATGATCTCATGGTTCATGGGATCAAGCCCCCTGTCAGGCTCTGTGTTGACAGTGAGGAGACTGCTTGGGATTCTCTCTCTCCCTCTCTCTCTGCCCACCCCCCCAACTTGCACTTTCTGTCTTTCTAAAAATAAATAAATAAACTTTGAAAAAAAAAAAAAGAATATCTCAAACTGATAACATAACTTTTCATGGTAGGACCCTAAAAAAGAAGAGAAAACTAAATCTGAAGCAAATAAAGAAAGAAATATTAAAGAGTAAAGATAGATCAATAAAACTGACAAGCTGTTAGCTAGAAGACTCAAATTACTAAAATCAGAAATGAAGCAGGGACATCCCTGTCAGTTTTGTGGAATTAGAAAGTGTTATAAGTTAGTGCGATGAACAACTGCATGCCAACATATTAGATAAGTTAGACAGAGTGGACAGGTTGCTAGGAAGATAGAAACTATCAAAACTTCCTCGAGAAGAAACAAAAACTCTGAATAGACCTATAACAAGTAAAGAGGTATGATTCGTAATTTTAAAACATCCACCAAAGGAAAGCCCAGGACCAGATGGTTTCACTAGTGAAGTCTACTGAATATTTCTTAAAGAATTCATATTGATTATTCACAAACTATTCTACAATATCACTGTGATACTGAATCAGAAAAAGAAATCACATAAAACAAAACTATAGGTGGAAGGAAGGAAGGAAGGAAGGAACGAACGAACGAACGAACAGAGGGAGAGAGAGAAGGAGGGAGGAAAGAAGGAAGAAAAGAATTGAAATTATTCTTTTGGAATAGTTTGGAAAAGAACTATCTCTTTTCACAGATGACATGATCCTGTAGACGGAAAATCTTAATGAATCCACTAAAGAAAGTATTAAACAAAAAAAAATAATAAATTTTAGTAGTACATATAGACAAATAAATTCGCAATTAATATATGAGGTGGGTTTTGAAATATATTTTTCTATTGCCTTCAACACTAATTACGCTGATTATTAAAATTTTTTAAATAAAAGTAATACATGGGTTTAGCAAAGTAGAATACACAATCGATATGCAAAAATCTATTGTTCTTCTATACACTAGCAATGGCCAATGTGAAAGTGAAATTAAGAAAGCAATTCTGCTTATGATAGCATTGAAACACATAAAATACTCAGAACCAAACACTTAGGAATCTTGTAACGAGAGAAGCACATAACTTACACCCCAAACTACAAAAGTTGTCAACAGAAATTAAGGTCCTAAACAAGAGAACAGCCTTCCTTGGTCATGGACAGAAAGACCTAACTTTGTTAAGACGCGACACTCTCGGGTTGACACACGAACTCAACACGATTCTTATAAATATTGCAGGTGCCTTTTTCTACAGAAACTGACATGCCGATGCTGAAATCCATATGGAAATGAAAAAAGACCCACAACAGTCCCGACAGTCCTAACAAAGAAGAAAGTTGGAAAATTCACACTTCCCGACTTAAAAGCTACTACAAAGCTACAGTAACCAAGAGAGTGGGGTACCGTCACAATGCGCATAGACCAGCGAAACTGAAAGGAGTCCAGAAAGAAACCTCACTTCTACGGTTGACAGATTTTCAACAGGAGTCCTGAGACCATTCCAGAGGGAACGGACAATTTCCAGCGAGTCGTGCTGGGGCGATGGGACAGCCACTTGCGAAAGAATGTACCGGAACCCCCGCCTCACCATAATCACAAATGAGCTCAAAATGGGGCAGACCCATGAGAGGAAAAGCTAGAACTATAAACTTGTTATTATTCTTATGTTTAAATTTTTTTAATGTTTTATTTATTTTTAATAAATAGAGACAGAGAAACAGAGAGACACAGTGTGAGCAAGTGTATAATAACTATAAACTTGTTATTATTCTTATTTTTAAATTTTTTAAATGTTTTATTTATTTTTAATAAATAGAGACAGAGAGACACGGTGTGAGCAGGGGAAGGGCAGAGAGAGAGACAGAGAGAGGGAGACACAGAATCCGAAGCAAGCTCCAGGCTCTGAGCCCGTCAGCACAGAGCCCGACTCGGGGCTCGAACTCACGGACTGTGAGATCATGACCCGAGCCGAAGTCGGCCACCTAATGGACTGAGCCACCCAGGTGCCCCCTATTATTATTTTTAAATGAATCAATAAATGTTTTAATTTTTTTTTTCATTTTTCACTTCTGACATAATAAACAAAAACTCTTTGGGGTCCTCGGTCATTTTTAAGAGTGCCAGGGGACCGGTCCAAAACAGTGTGTGAAAACTTCTGAGTCGGCAAGACACTGAGCAAAGTGACCAGAGCAGGTGTCAGAGCAGGAGGAAGGACAAGTGTCCCCGCCCCTGAAGACAGAGCGTTTCAGGAAGAGCGAGCAGATGAGTGACCGGACACGGCGTCCCCGAGGGGCAGCATCCTCCGCGGTGCGACTGCCGGGGGGCCGGGGACTGGTGGAGGCAGGACGCAGCCAGGCCGGAAGGCAGCCCCTGCAGAGGCCGGGCTGGCGCAGCGCGGTGGGGACGGCGCCCCTGGCCGCGGGAGGAAGTCCCGGAGGGCTCCGCGCTTCAAAGGTGGAACACGCTCGCCGTCCAAGCCTGCCTCCTGAGCACGGGCGGCGAGCAAGCATGTTCCCAAGCCCGCCGTGGACAGCACGGCCTCGGAGGGACGTGCGCTGTCTCACCGAGGACGTGCCGGTGTCCCCACATGTGTCTAACGGACACCAGGACGGCAGAGGCAGCCGCGCCCCCGGGATGCTCTCTGTGAAACCTGCAGGTTCCCTGACTCGGGGGTTATTTAACTGCCATGCCTCAGTTTCCCTGTTCGTCACACAGGGACCGCAGATCCGGCGGAGCCCAGACAAGAGGGGCCGACTCACTGCTGTGCTGGCCCCGGCTTGTCGATGGCTGGCCCGCTGCCCCGTCTGCTTCCCGGTGCCCCGAGCTGTCCTCGTTAAACCTCAGGCACGAGGGTGCAGGAGGCAGTTCGTGCCCCCGAGTTAGGGAAGAGGAGCCCAGCACCAGAGGGGCTGTGACGGCCACGGCCCGAGAGGCCGGCGCTCCGGGCACCGCGGGAGTTCTGCGGCCGGGGGACCCCAGGGCCCCCGGGAAGCGCTGCGGAGCACTCAGGCCTGGGAACGCGGCTGGCGGGCTCGGGTTCGGACGCTGTGCCGTCGCTGCCCGGGGAGACTCTCGCCAAGGGAGCCGCATGGATGGCGCAGCCACCCCGGAGCAGAGCCGCCTGTCCCGCGGGAGCCGGGGAGCCGCGCCAGCTTCAGCTCCGTGCGCAGGCCCTCGGCGCTCTACGCGCCGCGCACCGAAACACACGGCTGCTTCTCGTCCCCGAACCGTAACGACCGTCCAAGTGGAGGGCAGCAGGCAGCTGGCAGGGGCTGGAAGACGCTCCGTCCGCAAAAGGAACGGGCTGCAGGACGTGGCTTCTCGGGGCCTGGGTCAGACACGGGCCACCCGCGCGCTCGCACCCAGAGCCCAGTGGACGGTGTGCGGGGAACCACTGCGCCGTCCTCCCGAACCAGGAGCCGTCGAAGAGGGAGGAGGCAGGAGCGCGGGTGCGCGCCGGGTTGGCGGGCTGGCCGGGCCCCTCCACCCCGGTCCTCGGCGCGTCCGCCCTGCAGGCTGCGGCATCCCGCGCTCCTGCCTCCCCTCCGCTCTGCACAGGACCGACTCCGCCGCTGCCAGTCTGGGCCGGGGCAGAAGTTTCCTGCGCCCTCCCTACGCTCCTGCATGGCAACCAGCTGCCGTCGCGTTTTGCCAACGTTACTATAAAAAGGTCCTAAAACTGCAAAGTACCAGGGGGCACTCCGACTTCCCCCGTTCCCTCACAAATGCGTCCTTTGGAACCGACACCCCGATTTGGCCAGTGGGCGTCTTTGGTTTCTGAGTCTTGTTGAAGAGGAGCAGAGGGGCCGGCCTGGCCTCGCGGTCGCTGGGGAGCCTCCACTAGAGACACGGCTCGCGGCTCCTGCAGAGGCCCCAGGACTCCTCTCCGGAGGCGGGACGGGCTGCGTGCCGGGGGCAGCGCCGGAGAGAACAATTGCACGGGCCAGCTCTCTTGCAGAGCCCGCGCGTCCGTGGTCCCGAGCAATCTCTAGCCCGTACGCCCTCCTCACCGCCTGCAGCCTCCGGCCTCAGCGGCCGGACCGACCTTCCCCGGGACCTGCTCCCGGAGCCCCTTGCCTCCCGAGTGCGGGGAGCCGGGCGCCGGGGGCTGAGGGCTGGGAAGGGTTTGGTTCCGAGCCTGACCCCCTTGTCTTGTACACATGTCGCAAGGGTTTGGCACCGGGCGCGCTTCCTATAAATCTCAATGATACATTGGGGTTTGAATGAACCATAAAAACGTCCGACCTTGGCAAGGCGGGGCCTTTTCTTTGGGAAGAAAAAGGAAATAGCCCTGCTCATAAAGCAGAGTTGAACGGGCGATGCTTTTTGATAAGAACATTCATAAAATGAGTAAGAACACGTTTTTCCAAGTGCAGGAATCTTTCGCAGGAGGTCATCTGAGAGGCGTGAAGGGGGGCTTGCCGGGGGGCAGGAAGTCAGGTGGGCGGGGACGGGACCAGAGGTGCCTGGAGCAGGCGGGAGGGGCCCCTTCCCACCCGGCGGCATTCAGGACCCGCCAGGTGACGGCGGCGACGATGACGACATCGGCCCCCGCTTCCCGAGGACGCGGCGCTGAGGGCCGACACGGACGAGCAGCCGCAGAGCACATGTGGTCGCTGCCCCCGTTTCACAGAAGGGGAAATCGAGGCTCGGGGTCGTGAGCTCCTTGGCGGAGACTGTACAGCCAGCAAGGAGCAAAGCAGAGACTCAAACCCGGGTCTGCGGAATCCCGAAGAACACGGACTTCTCCCTGGGACCACGCGGGCTCAGCGTGGGCGCGTCCCTGAGTTGACCGTGACTTACTTAGGGACTTATGTAGCATTTCGCGTCCTTAAAAACAGGTGCTGCCGCCACATACACATCTGGAGGCGAGCGTTCAGAGCAGTCCGGCCCCCACTGGACACGGCCACGACGGCCTTCGGCAGGGCGTGCTTCACCAGGCCGTGGTCCGCGCACTCCGTGGAGCCCTGCTCAGCGGTCAGGAGCCAACCTGGAGGGACCCACGCGCCATGCCGCAGAGGGCGCGATCCGGGGGCGGGTGTGACGCGCACCCGTCCCGCTGCGGGCTGCCCAGCCGCCTGCGGGCCAGCATCCCACATGACATGACGCCTTTCAGCCTCGAGCAGACCTAAGATGAGCTCAAGAAGGTTTACAGACCCGAGCGCGGTCCTGCATTCAAGAGGAGCTACGGCCGGAGGGTTGTCCTACGTGTCCTCAGAGCCGTGACTGGGGACCACCCACCAGCGTACTGTCAGTTCAAACTGGATTCCGAGTCCCGCCGCCGTGGGCCTCGCCCCGACCCGGCGCAAGTAATGGCACACGCGTTAGTCACTGCAGGCTCAGCCCCGCGCGCTCGAGACACCGCCCCACGCGAGCAGGGGGCCGGGCAGCCCCGCGTCCACACAGCCGCCCCCGGAGAGCCGCAGGGCAGGGCGTGGGCGGCTCGGCTTAGTGGCAAGTACCAGGAGGGCCCCACGGTGTCATTTCGGCAAAAACGCACTCTAATACGTGATTGGGTGAGAGAAGACGGAGCCCTCAGTCCGCTGTGACGGCTTTACCCGCAAAGGCTGCAAAGGCCAGCCCGCTGGGCGCCTCTCGGGTGGAAATCGCCGGGACTAACGGGGAGGGACGGAGCCACAGAGACGCGGGTGGACGGGTGCGGGCGGCGGCCGCGGGGACAGTGGGAACCAGTCGGCACCCCGGGAAGCAGAGGGCCGCAGGCGGTCGCCAAACGGGAGAGGGAGGAAGAGAGGGCGGAGCCGGTGGAGCCGGGCCGGGGGGTCTGCGAGGAGCCGGCCCCCTGGTCTCTGGGATGAAGCGGAGCGCCGGCGGGGCTGCCCGAGCCCCCAGGACACCCCGCCCGGGGGGACCCCCTGAATCCAGCTCCCCCGGCTGTGAGATGCAGCCGGGTTTCCTCCTCCGAAGACCAGCACGCTGGAGAGGCCCCTCCCTCCCTGCGCTCCGCGGCGGCGGGACCCCAGGAGCGCTGGGACGAGGGACGGCCGCGCCAGGGGCTCCGGCATGAGCGACCTCCCCAGTTACCGCACCCCGCGGGACGGAGATCTCGATGTCCTCGTGCGCCGTGGTCTGGAAAGGGCTTGGGAAGCCCTGTGGGAGAGGCATGCGCCCGCCGGCACCGGCAACACCGCTCGGGGCGGCCCCCAACACCGCCTTCATGGCCGAGGCCTCGCCCCCCGAGAATCCCCCCCGAGCTGGCCATCCCAGACTTCTACACGGGACGCGTGCACATGGGCCCAGCGTGTCTTGTGCCGGACACTCGGCACTTGCACACGCATGGTGTGCGTGGTCCCCGTTCAGCTGAGCGCGTGAACGACACGTTTGCTCAGAGGAGTCCCTTCTCCCTGCTCTCACTGTCTCATGCCATCGCCCCTAGGGGCCCCCGATGGCAGAGTTTACGGCTGTCGTCAAAGCCCCGAGGGAAAGAGCCAGACTCCCCTCCTGTGACCCGGGCACAGCGTCGGCCCTCCGGGCCTCCTCCCTTCCCACGCGGGGTTTCCAGGGCAATGCCCCTTGCGGCGAGACCCACCCGGGTCCACGGGGACGCGGTTCGCCCACCATCCCGGGGGAGGCCGGCCCAGGTGTGGGGGGGGCGGCTTCCGGGCTCTCCCCTCTGGGCGCGCCCACCCCGCTTCCTGGCTGCCCGCAGATCCGGCTCTCCCTCAAGGAGCAGCCCCCACCCACTGCTGAGTCAAGTTCCAACCTCGTCCCAACTCCTGGGGAGACTTTCATGTGGTTTCTGCCTAATCTGGAAACACCTCCCTCCCCATCGTCTTTGTATTTGTGGACTGTTTCTGAAGTCACCCTTTGAGAACCCCAGTGCCTAGGAAAACACGTATTTCACGTGTGGCAGTCAGTGTGTCCACCCAGGACTCCCTCCGCCAGCCTGTCGCCTGGCGCGCTGGTGGGGGGCGGGGCAGGAGCGGAGACCGGGCGCCTCTCGGGGCCACGCCCGGCACGGCCCCCGAGTCCGGGCGCAGACTGCCCTCCCACTCGGCATGCACTGCCCCCTTTAGAGCCCACCCAGCCCCACAGGTCCCAGGCGGCTCAGTGCTTTGTGACGCCGGAGTCTGCGCTCGCACCAGGGCCTCGTGCGGGCTGGTCTCCCCGTCCCCCACCACCACACACGCCCAGGGCGCCCACGGGGCACTCGCCGCCCAGCCCAGCCCGGGAGCCGGGAGCCGGGGGCCTCCGCAGGACCGAGCTCTTAGCTGCCGCCCAGCAGGGCGGAGGGAGCGGGGCTGTTTGGGGTGCAAATTCCCTTCCAGATGCCAAGCAAGAAGCCGAACCTTCCCCGTCCCCTCCGCGTGCGGAGAGACAGCCACACGCACGTACTTCCACTCCACGGGGCCCTTGGCTTTCTTCTCCCTGCCAGGGGCAGAGACGCCCGCTTCAGAACCTTCCCTGGGATAGAGTTAAACGATGCTTAAGGTCTGACAAGTTACACTTGTGGTTTTCAAAAGGAATCAGTTTTTGTGAAGAACTACCTTTCTTGGCATAAAATAACTGGAAAGTACCACGGATATCTCAATAAAACACATCAAAAGTAACTTTCTCTGGCTTGTTTTGACACGCCCGCTTGTGGTTTCTGTCAACTTTAGCTAAACATCAGGTTTTCTCAGACAGAACAAACCATTAAAATATTCAACAGAAAAAGCAAATAGATATAATTCCTTTTCTGTTTGCCTATTTTCAAATAAAAGGCGATATTGAAAGGAGCGGCCAGCCCAACTCAAAGCGCATTTTTCTGATTCATACGTTCGCCATAATTATTTGCATAGGATTTAAATGTCTAAGCCCTGAGTCTTACTGATTTTTTTTTAATGTTGCATTGTCAAGCCGAAACATACTAAGCCAGTTTTGTATTTACAAAGGATCGTCCGGTTCTATGGAGTCTGATAAAAGTTAGAAGGAGCTTGTGAAGGTTTGAGATTAGACGGTGGCGGCAGAGGCTCGAAACAAACATCTTCCTGTTTGAAACGAGGGGGCTCTAGCACATTCGCCCAGATAATTCTGGTCTTAATGCTTCCCGGGCACAACACAACCCACCTCCAGAACGGGGACCCGGGAAGCGGCACCAAGTGAAGCCGGCTTTCTCTGCAGCCAGCATGGAGTTTCCCGGTAGCAAAGGCAAAACAATGCTTGCCAGGAGCATAATGTTCATCTTCTAACGAAACGACAACCTACAGATTTCTCTCAAGATGTAAAACCAAATAAAGCAAAACAATAACTTGCTTTGGAGGCAGCTGTGAGGAGGAGCCGCGGCCAGAGTTCTGTGGTCACACCGGGCAGCGCCTTCGAGTACGGCGTGGAAACAAACGAGGGCAAAGTCCTTCCTGGGGTTTTGGAAAGGGAACAGCCACAGCAGAGGTTTTCAAACCAAGGGAGACGTGGTATCCGCCCCCCCCCCCCAGTTCTCAGAGCAGCTTCTCCAAGAGCGGCTGCCATGGGGGGGCCGGGGCCGGTCCCCCCGGTTCAGCACGCGCCCGGCTCCCTCCTCACGGTGGCACCAGGCGGCTGCTACCGACGTTGCCCCCGTTTTGCTAACGCAGAACCTGACGCGGAGAACACGTCCTCACACAGGTCACGCAGAGAGTCGCCGAGCCCGAACCCGTGCCCAGGGCAGCGGGCTCCGCAGCCAGCGGGCTCAGCCCGCACCGCGCGTCTGGCCAGGTGCCGAGGGGCTCTTCTGCCCTGGCCGCGCCCCCAGCAGAGCTTCCACGCGGTAGAAATAGATCCGACCTGCCCTTTCCTGATTCTCAGCGTGGTTTTCTTTTGGGTACCATGATGGGCTGGCCGGGTCTTACGCCACGAGCTGGACAAGAAGCCATGTTCTGTTCAGTCCTGACGGAGGACGCCGGAATGCTCTGTTCAGAGCTTGGGGTCCGCTGGGGGGCACGAGCCCAGTAAGTCTGTTCTTGCCCCTCAAGGAGCTCACGGTCCCCCTCGATGTCAACCAGCAAGCGCACAAAGCGGGCTGAAGCAGGGGCAGAAGGCGGAAGGCACCGTGCCTGCAGACTCGGGGTGGCTGGGGTGGCAGGCCCTGGGGGTCCTAGGGCCAGCGGGCAAGTAGAGGGGCCACGGCAGGGGCCCAGGGGGAGCACGAGCCAGGGAGAAAGAGGTACGGACACGCCTTCGAGCTCGGTCTGGGCACTGGGTGAGGACGCATCAGAGGGGAAGAGAGGTGAGGGCCGGGGGGCGGCAGCTGCAACAACAGAGACCCCATGGGGGGGTGCTGAGGGACAAGGGGTGCGACCGAGTCAGAGGTGGGCTCAGAGGTGGTGACTGCATGAATGTGGGGACAGAGAGACAGACGCAGACACAGAGACAGAGATAGGGAGAAACAGAGAGATGGAGAGACAGACACAGACACAGACACAGACACAGACACAGACACAGACAGAGGTGTGCCCGGGCAGGTCCCAGCAGGCTGGTGATAGAAAACAGAGAGGCCGGTTGTGGAGGGAGAGCCCAGGACGCCAGGTGGATGGCAGGGAGACCCGCCCCGTGAGGACCAGGTGAAGAGCAGGTGAGCAGGGTCCCGTCCGGTCTCGGCGGAGGAAAGGCCCGGGCCCGGGCTCACACGTCTAAGGAGCCACCCCAGGAAGGGTGGAGATCGTCCAAGGTTAGAGGCGCGGCCACAGGAGTGGCGACTGGACGGCTATCCCTTGGAACCTTCCCCCGCCCTCGGCCCGCAGGCACTGTGCTTGGTGCTGGGCAACCCCCAGATCCTTGGGCCGGAGCCCTGGCCCCGCCCCCCTCAGAGCGTGGCCCCGCCCCCTCGGAGCCAGGCCCCGCCCCTTCAGAGCCAGGCCCCGCCCCTTCAGAGCCAGGCCGCTTTGGACAGAGTGTTGTTGCAGGTGTGCCCGTTAAGATGAGGCCGTCGGCATGGGCCTGACCCGGCACAGGGCGTCCCTGCACAGAAGGGAGGTTTGGACACAGATGTGCAGGGGGAAAGCCACACGGGGGCCATGGCAGCCACCAGCCCGCCGAGGAGGGCGCCGAGGGCGCACCCTCCCTCTCAGCCTCAGAAGGAACCGAGCGGGACCACCGGGAGCCCAGACCCCCGGCCTGGGGCGTCAGGCAAAGTCAGTGTCTGTCCCTCGTGCCTCCCGGTGCGTGGCGGCGCGGGCCGGAGCCCCGGGAGCCTCAGCCAGGGCGCGGCACCGAACCGCCCTCCCTGCCCTGCCCGTGTCCCCCCAGAAACGCTGCTCCTTCCGCCGCAGGGAGACCTGACGGAGGCGAGAACTCAGGGAGGCGCGGAGATGGTCGCCATGGAAACCAGACTCCTGGCTCGGGCAAAGGATGAGCTGGGGGTCCTCGGCCAGAGCGCAGGGGGGCCTCCAGGCGACACCCACCCCCCAACCCTGGGTAGGGCTGAATGTAAATGCGTTTAAGGGTAGAAACGGCTGAGTGCTTACGTAACAGCATACTGGAGGACGGACAAATGGGTGAAGCCACCAAGCTCAGCGCCCTCAAACAGCTGGAGGAACGGATCTGCCGGAGCCCAATTTGTCAAGAGCCGCTGGAGCGGTGGCAAACGCCTTCCAGCTACGAAAACCCTTCCCGGGATGTCGCCGGTGCGTGCCGCTCCTGCAGGGCTCACTGGCCGGCGGTCCCGTGACTCCAGGCCGCCCCGTCAGAGGGAGGGATGCTCGGGTGCCCCTGCTCCAGCAGAGAACGCCCGACGGGACGAGACGAGGGATGGAGGCGTCAGGCCGCGGCCCGAGCCACGGCGGCGCACCAGCGGGCAGACCTGATCCAGACCGCCGCCCGACCCGGGGCAGAAAGCAGACAGGAAGGTGTCTCCCCTACGAGCTGACGAGAAGGCAGAAACCTCCAGAGGCCGTGGCAGGTGCCACGGCTGAGGGCGAGCAGTTCTATTCGCAAGACGGGCCACCGTCCCTTCGGACCAGAACTGGCCACGCAGCATCGGCAGCAGTCCTGAAACTCCCAGGCTGCTCCGGTTGGGTCCCTCTCGTGCGCAGAAGAGCGAGCCACGAACTCGGCAAACCTGAAGCAAGGGTCGGCGGCGCCCGCGATGAGCTGGGACACAGTGCAGCAGGTGTCAGGAGGGGCGGAGGGGGCCCACGGGTGCCGGGGACAGAGATCACCCCTCCTCCCGCGGCCCCGCCCAGCCTAGCCCCCCAGAGCCTCCCCAGCCCCGGCAGCCCAGGTTCCATCCGTGGTTCGGAAGCCATCAGTTCTGCACGGCCAGTGTTTGTGAGAGAGACGGAAGACCGTGAACCCGCTCCCCGGAGACAGAGCGCGGCACACAGTCGGCGATGGGTGAAAGTGGAATGGACAGACAATGGGCTCCTTTCGACAGCAGGACCATCACTGGGATGAGCACTTAGTAGACAGAGAGACGCAGCCGCGTCCGAATAATTCGCGTAAGGCCAGTAGTAGCCGGCCGGCCAGGGGAGCGGGGTTGGCGTGTGGCACAGGGACTCGCCGGTGCCCGCCTGTGTGTTCAGGCTCTTCTCAAATCCCGTGTAAGTATGTGATTTTACTTCGGTCTTTCCAGGTTGGGTTGCGTGTCGACTAGATGTGTTAGCTTAGGATTTGTCACCATAACATACAAAGTGCTAGAAAAAAGACGGGGATAGCTAAACCGAGGCTAAGAATAGAATCTCATTTATGCAAGTTGATTATACTTGTAGCAAGAGTGATAATTAGAGATATTTTGAAGAAAAAAAAAAAGAGCTCAAAAGTGTAGATAATTGGAAGATTTACTTCTCGCTACTAGATAGGAAAGAATGAGGTCTTTAATTACACTAATAAGAAAATAATTATTGATAGTCACAAACAACATCTCTATTGGTTCAGGGAACCTCACGATCTGTTCGAACCGGATAGTCAACTTAGAACCTACAGAGGGTCTTCATAATGAGGACAGACCCTAAATGAATAAAGCCGTCGGCCGGGGGTGAGCGATGTTGTCGTCATTATTGAATGCGTGACTGGCATTCTGGAAGGAGAAACCCCCCCAAAGGGAGGGTGGGGGGCGCACTGAGCCCTGAAGACCTCTAGCCCGAGCCCCCACCTCGTGGGTTTTGTGGAAAGTCAACGGGTGGTCCCGTGGGGTCTCCCTGTTCCCAAATGCCACTTTCGGTTCCAACAGGTGTGGACCTAGGATCATCCCCTTCACTTTGTGTCTGGAGAAGCGTTCTTCCCACTAAAGGCACCGGCAGGAGGCTCCTCAGAGAAGAGACCGTACCAAGCGGACGTGCTGTGGGCGGCCACGGGGTCCCCCGCTTCCCTCGAGCCCCCCCACGCGTGCCTGGCCGCACATACATACCCTGCCCTCTCCTCTGCCTCCACAGCAGCCCCACGCCCCTTCTCAGCTTCCGCCAGCAGCCTGTCCCTGGAAGACCTGATCAGTCCCTGTTCCCGGGCGACCAGAGGCCCAGGACACGAAAGCACAAAAGTCCCTTGTGGGTAAAGACCCCCGAAAAGCCATCTTCTCAGTTAATCACTCTCTCATGTAGACACTCCTGCTCTGTGAGGGCTGGACGGGGACCGAACCTGTCAACGTGGTAGGCAGAACTTCACCGTCTGGACCAACTTCCCTGGCCGTCCCTGGCTGTGCCCTCCCTCCCCCGGGTGAGGCTTGCCCTCCAGTCTTCTCCAGCCCCCCAACTCAGCCTCATCCCTGGAGACCCCCATAGACGCCGTGCCTTGGGAGCCTCCTGGGTCCCTGGATTGCTGATTGCTCCCGTGTACCCATGGGGTGCGTGGTGGACACCATCCTCACAGCCTGAACCGCGCGGTAAGGTAAGCCTCTATTAACTTTCCAAGGCCCCTCTCTACTGCTCCCGAGATTCCGTGGTCATACAGAGCAGCACCCCGTCTCCAGGAATGAACAGAAGCCAAAACAAGAAAGCAAACTACGCCTGACACTCGTCCCCAGGACGCCTTCCTGTTCGCTTTCCAAGCTTTCCCAAAAGATGTCTCTTGCAGCTGGCATGTGCTGACGGGTTGCAGACACACCAGAAAATGACAGTGCCCGTGAAGAAGCTATTGATCGTGGTCGTCTCTTAAGGAGGGGAGGGCATTTTGCCCCATCCAAGCACCTGGAATTTTAATGCTTAAAAACACTTAGGGGTACCTGGGTGGCTGAGTATCTGACTCTTGATTTCAGCTCAGGTCATGTCCTCAGGGTCGTGAGTTCCAGCCCTGCGTCAGGCGCCACGCTGAGCGTGGAGCCTCCTTGGGATTCTCTCTCTCTCCCTCTGCCCCTCTCCCTGCTCGCTCACGCTCTCTCTATAAAAAAGAAAAAATACTCAGAACGCTTAGAGTCTCCAGGCTTGAAATTCCAGGCGGAGATGAAGGCCCCCTGCAGAGTGGTCTGGAACCGTCTTTGCAGCAGTCTGCCTTTGCTGCAATAATTTGGCACCACAAAACCAGGGGCTAAATTCAACGAGAAACTGTTCTTCAGCCCATGAGTCTCAAGGTTGAGCTGAACTCATCCCCCGGGGGTGGCTAGGGGGGTGACTAGGCCTGGGTTGGCTGCGTGATGGCCAGCAGGGGGTGCCCCAGCAGGATGATGCGGAGGCCCGGCCCTGCCCCGCGTGCCTCCCCTCCAGCAGGCCACCCCTGGCGTGTCCCAGGGCCGTGGCTGAGGGACAGGAGCACAACGGTGGAGAAAGCAAGTACCCGAGCCGGCCCCGGGGCGGGTGGGGTCATGCCAATAGTACCCGAAGGATGACCGTAGGCGGGGGCCACACCCTGGGATCCTGACAGCACAGAGGCCCCTCTCCACAGCCCGTCCTTTCTAGAGGGGGGCGCACAGGCACCCGCAGCAACTCAGACCTACATCTCCACGAGCCGCTGCTGTCGGATTCCTCCGCTCTGGCGTCGCGGGTCTCTGCCCCTTCCGCCGCCCTGCCTGACCCGCCGACCAAACTGGCTCCCCCAGGCCAGACGCCTCTTACTGTTATTTTCTGTCCGCTTCACCCCACTGCCTTTGGGGGTGAGTCGTTTCACATCCTCCAAGAGATGCTACACGGACGGCAGCCTTCCGCAGGGACTGAGCCCCGCCCACAAGGATTATGTTCCTCCTCCAAGGGCTGAGTCCCTCCTCCAAGGACTGAGTCCCTCCTCCAAGGGCTGAGTCCCTCCTCCAAGGACTGAGTCCCCCCTCCAAGGACTGAGTCCCTCCTCCAAGGGCTGAGTCCCCCCTACAAGGACCGAGTCCCTCCTCCAAGGGCTGAGTCCCTCCTCCAAGGACTGAGTCCCTCCTCCAAGGGCTGAGTCCCTCCTCCAAGGACTGAGTCCCTCCTCCAAGGGCTGAGTCCCTCCTCCAAGGGCTGAGACCCCCCTACAAGGCCGCATCCATCCCTCCTGCAGGGACTGTGCCCCTCCTGTGGAAGCTGATGGCACTGCCCATGAACTTGTCATCAGCCCTCCCTGGAAAGTAGTAACTCACCCCAACTCCTCCCTCTAGGGACCCAGAGCCTAGCGAGCCTCCATCCCTGCCCCAAGGCCCGGGGTTGTCTTGGGGACGCTTGGCTGACCGACCGACCCTCAGCGTCCACTTTTCTGTCTTCTGCGGAGACAGCCCCACGGCGAAGCCTCATGAGGGGTGAAGTCCAGACCTGCCAGGCTTTTTCCTGAGCGTCTTTGGGAACCGGGTGGAGGAGGAGGGGAATGCAGCAACACCCGTGCCTCCCCACAAATAGCCCTGGCCCAGCGCAGGTGATGAGGCCGTCGGACAGACGGAGCGGGCGAGCCGCAACCCCCCAGGAAAAGCGCGTGTCTGTTACACACTAGAGGTGGGGCCGAGCTCCCCCCAGACCATGGTCGGTCCCGATTGAGGGGTTTTAGTGTATATGGCCTGATTCTGTCTCAGATAATAGAGGAGACGCTGGTGGTTGGGCTCCAGGAACTACATTCTGAGAATTAACACTAAGTAGGAAAGTGGCGACCAGCTCAACTTACCGCGAAACAACGTGCTGGCGCTTTACCAACCCCGGGCCTTCCTCCACCCTCTCGGGAGGCCGCGCGCGCTCACCCCAGTGTCCAGGCCTGGGGTCTCAGGGCCTCGAGTGCCGCCGTAGGCCCCCGAGAACCGGGAAAGGTGCACCCGGCTTGAGTCCCAGCCCCTCCACCTGCCAGGTAGTGCCCTTGGCTGAGATTCTGTGTAAAATGAGTCACGAGGGGCCGGTCGGGACCACCCGAGCAGCGAGGCGTCTGACCGCAGGGAGCGCTCCGCAGAGGGGAGGGCTGCGCAGAGGGCAGGGCTGCGCAGCCCCCGAAGGAAACCCGGTGATCAAACTGTCAGCAAGGATTCGGAGGACGCGACCAGCATCGCGGGTGAGGAGTCTGAGCAGATGCCTAGGCAGCGAGGCAGCTTCGCTTGTGCATCTGGCTCTGGGTTTTATTTTTAGCCTGAAACACACGCACACATATGTGTTCAGGAGCCGGGGCTCGCTTCCTCCCAGGCCCTCCTCGGACCCGGCACGTCACGGCCCCACCCGAGCCCGGCATCGGGACTGCCTGAGCGCGCCACCCCGGCGTTCGGGCCTGGGTCTCTGGGAGTGGAACTCGGGCATCCGGACGCCCAACACCCTCTGCGGGGCCGGGGTGGCGACGGGGAGTGGACACTCGAGGCGTGCCTTTACCCCCAGCAAGGGAGCAGAGAAGGATCTAAGTGTCGAGCAGCCCAGGACACGGAAGCCGAAATCCGGGCGTCTGACCGCCTCCCCGCTGGGATTTGCCTCTCCCCTCCCCCACAAGACGTGGCGGACACCTGCGCCCCTGCCCCTCCGCCCTCTGACTTGGCAGCCCGGATGCCGAGACGTCACGACTGTCGTGTGTCGGGGTGGGCCTCACCTGTTACCATCTTTCTGGCGAGCCACCCACTTCTCAGACCACACCCCCGCCCTGCCGTCTGCTTTGCTGCGTTCAGAGTTTTCTCTTTCAGCATTCTGACGGCGCACAGGACACACTGTTTCCCTCTGCTCTGCATGAAGGGTCGTCTCTCACGCCGTAGTGCCTCTTCATCATGCGGCAAGCATGTGTTGAGCGCCTACTGTCTGCACGGGGCCGTGCCTTAGGGACGTGGGAAGCGGGAGTCCCTGATCTCAAGAAGAACACAGTCTGGTGGAAGAAGGATGGAGACGGGTCGCGATGGGAACGCAGAGAGCAGGAACCCAACCCAAACTTGAGGCAAGGAGTCCTCCTGACAGCAGCAAGGTGGGCTTTGGTCTGAAGGACAGAGAAGAGATCACCGGATGGAGAGGATGCAGAAGAAAGTTCCGGGCAAGAGGAAGAGGTCTCCCGAGCTCCAGAGCAGAGGGAACCAAGTAGACTTTCCAGGGGAGGACCTTCTAGAAAGACCATGTGGGGCCAGGGTAGGGTGTTCAGGCCTCCACCCGAAGCCGTCCCGGGAGGCGGCCCCTGTCACGTGACTGGCGAGACTCTGAGGTGCGACGGTGCCTAGCCGAGCCGTGCAGACT
>PITB01017493.1:0-37426 GCA_004024585.1 Paradoxurus hermaphroditus | reverse complement strand
ATGTGCCACAACTTCTTTATCCTTTCGTCAGTTGATGGGCACTTGGTCTGCTTCCATGATTTGGCTATTGTCGAAAGTGCTGCTATGAACATTGGGGTACACGTGCCCCTATGCATCAGCATTCCTGTGTCTCTTGGGTAGATTCCTAGCAGTGCTATTGCTGGGTCATAGGGTAGCTCTATTTTCATTTTTTTGAGGACCCTCCACACTGTTTTCCAGAGTGGTTGCACCGGTTTGCATTCCCACCAACAGTTATACACTTATAATTCTAAGATAATTCATTGAGCAATAATACAAGTATTTTTCTACATAGGTTATTGTTTTATTTATATTTATGAATAATTATATTATCTACTTATTAAAGCATGTTGGCTACATGTATTAGTTTCTTAGGACTGCTGCAACAAATTATGTCACTAAGTGGCTTAAAATAACAGTCTTTTATTCTGTCAGTTTTCAAGAGCTTAGAAGTCCGAAATCAAGGTATGGAGAGGGCTGTGCTCCTTTGGAGGCTCTAAGGAGAATCTTTTTGTTTGTTTCTTCTTCAAAGCACTGGCAGATTTGGTGTCTAGTGAGGACTCACTTCCTGGTTCATAGACTGCCTTTGTCTTGCTGGGTCCTCATGTGGTAGGAGAGGTGGGGGAGTTCTCTGGAGTCCTGTCTATAAGGGCACTAATCTCCTTCCTAAGAGCTCTACCTTCATGACTTCTTTAGGAGAGGGACCCAGTGGCCCCGCCTCCTAAAATTGTCACAATGGGAGTTAAGATTTATTTATTTTTTTAAATGTTTTATTTATTTTTGAGAGAGAGAGAGAGAGAGTGTATGCAAGTTGGGGGAGGGACAGAGGGTCTGAACTGGGCTCTGTATTGACATGGGGCCCCAACCCACAAACTGCAGGATCATAACCTAAGCTGAAGCTAGACACTCGACTGACTGAGCTATCCAAGCACCCCAGGATTTAGCATTTCAACACAAGAATTTTGGAGAGGATACAAATATTCAGTCCATACTAGTGTGTATGTCTCAAAACTCTCCCTACCTCTTCTTACAAACATACATGTGACTGCATTCAGGGCCCACCAGGGCAACCAAGATAAGCTTCTTTTCTCAGTATTCTTCATTTAATCATATCTTTTGTCATATACACTAATATTCTGTCTTTTGCTGGATAAGGTAACAATCACAGGCTCTGGAGATTAGAAGGTGGACATACCTCTTTGGAGCCACCGTTCAGTCCACTAAGCACCTGACATGTTGCTAGACTAGTTTGAGTTCTGGATATCAAAATCTCCAAAATCAATCTTAAAAATTTTCAAGTTATAGATTAAAATATTGGGGCACCTGGGTGGCTCAGTTGGTTAAGCATCTGACTCCTGATTTTGGCTCCGATCATGATCTCACAGGTCATGAGTTCGAGACCCACCTTGGGCTCTGTATTGACAGCTTGGAGTCTGCTTAGGATTCTCTCTCTCCCTGTCTCTTTGCCACTCCCTACCTGTGTGCACATGTGCTCTCTCAAAATAAATAAACTTAAAAAGGGATTAAAATATTAAAGCTACCTGTTCTTTTCAGATTATTACTCTTTTTTAGAGATTATTTGATGAGATATGGATTGTTCCTGTTCCACACACCCCTCACCTGCAACTACTCCTGCTCTTGCCAACCATTGCTCAGGGTGATGAATGATTATCTTTAATATTTGTCCAAATCCTCAATAATAGAAGTACCTGTGGTACACAATGAGTGCCTCTTCATATTTCCCAGCACCATTAATGTAGAAAATGTTTATAGCTTTTTCTTTTTGTATGTATAATTTGCAGGTGCTGCTAGGGGTAATTTATTTGCTTTGTTTTGCTTTATTCCCATTTTCTGCAGGCCAGCCAAGCATGGCCATCACACAGAAGAGAGGCAGCTGCCTGTAGACTGTAGACAGTGTGGGTCAGAATGTTAGTGGTTGAAGCCATCTTAGCTTTTATTATTTTCAATCTTTTCAACTCAGACATGCAGCACAAAAATCCTGAAACGCAAGTGACCTGGCCAAGGTCTTACTTAGGGCTGGTGGTGGAGGTGGTAGAGGAGCCCACTCTTCCCACAGCACAAGCAATTCCCAATGCTCTCGCCCCCACCCACTATGTTATCACATCCTGCCATGAGGCCTATAGGACAATGTGATTTCAGGGGCCTTAAAACTATTGCGGGGGAACCAAAGTCAAAACGTTTGCCTTTAAAATTCTGCCTCTAGAGTGCTTTTGATGAGTCGGTCCCTGTGATATTGGGATTCATAATAAGAAACAGATATGTGATCATTGTCCCCTTTTCTGGCACAGAGCTTCTAAAACCCTTGAGATTTCCTAAGTGATGAGGGCAATCAAGGTGTCTTGGTTAAGTTAATAAGGTGAGTTTGGGAACGCACCTGAAGATGGGGGCTGGTCGCCAAGAGAACCAATCGTGTGATTAGAGTGTTGCAACTTTCAGTCTCTCTACTCCCCACCCCCCATCTCTGGGGGAGGGGCTGGAGATGAAGTTCAATTGCCAACGGGCAATCATTTAATCAACCGTGGCTATATAATAAAGCTTCAATAAAAATACAAAGGATAGGGTTTGGAGAACTTCCTCATTAGCCAAAAAAAAAAAAAAGGAGATTTGAGGAGAGCGGCACACTTGGAGAGGGCATGAAGCTCAGTACCCCTCCTCCTTCCCTTGCCCTGTGTATCTCTTCCGTTGACTGCTCCTGAGTTCTATCCTTTTAAATAAACTGGCAATGATATGAGTTTATTATCATTACCAGTAAGTAAAATGTTCCTTTGAGTCTTGTGAGCTGCTATAGCAAATTAATTGAACCCAAAATGGGGCTTGTGGGGGTCTCTGGTTTATGGCCTGTCAGTCAGAAGCACAGGAAATAACCTGGACTTGTGATTGGCTCAGAAATAGGGGGACTTTTCTAGAACTGGACCCTTAATTTGCAGAGTCTGATGCTATCTCTAAGTAGATAGCATCAGAATTGAGTTGAAACATAGGACACCACGCTGGTGTTGAGAATTGCTTGGTATGGAGGGATAAAAAACCCTTATACCTTGGAATTAGTGATATTGGGGTTCAGAATGGCTTATGCCAAAATATTCCACTTTGGTATATTGATTATTTTAAATCGAAGGTACCTGAGAAACAGCTGGTGCAATAAACACACTCTGGAAATAGGAAATAAATTTGTCATGTGAAAGGTACCCTCCCTGTGGAAGAAGTGTGGAAGTGGAAGGCATCTTTACCACTAGACACAGGGAATTTAGGGCTGTAAGAGGCTATATAAGCAAATCTTACTACTTCCCCATTTTACTACCCTTAGCTCAAACCCATTTGTCTTGACAATTCTTTACAAACTCATTGTCTCTTTGTCTAAAAGGTATAAAAGCTTCCTGTCCTGGTCATTTCTTTGAGTCTCATATCTATTTGGGGCTCCTGCGTGTGCATGTGTAATTAAATTTGTTTTTCTCCTGTCGATCTTTCTTTTTTATGACAGGGGTAGTCTCAGCCGAGAACCTAGAAAGGTAGAGGGAGAATTAGTTTTCCTCCCCTGCAGTGGGCAGAACCTATAGTCCCCAAATGGAAAATGCTCCTGGAATCATCTGACGGTTACCTTACTTCTTTAGGCTGGTAATGACATGTACGGGTATGCCTTTGAATGGTAAGGAGGAAGAAGCTCAGAGGACTACGTGGTTCACTGCATGAGGGAAAGAAGGACTAGAACCCAAGCCTGCTGACATCTGCACCTCTCAGCTGTGATTGGAGCCTCTCTGCTCTTGCCTTGAAAGCAAATGTGCCCTTTTGGAAAAAAAAAAAGAGAGTAGGTCTAGAAAAAAACAGGAAATAACAATTTAATATGCTTCTGGCTTTTTCTCTTTTTGGGGTCGGGAGTAGGGACAAGGATCTTTGCATGTGAAAAGATTGTGATGGCTTCAATTTAGATGTCATGTTCTCAGAGTTCTGCAGGTGACATCAGCTTTGGCTATAAGTAAGGAGTATGACCTTTGTGCCAACACCGTCCCTCATAATGCTTCGTTCGTCTGCAGGCTGATGACTGAAAGGGAGCCTGTAAGTATCTTGGGGTAGGTAACTTTAATATAAATGTGTGCTGTGGTATTACAGTGTTACAGACAATAATAGTATTGTCTCCTTTGCCGGAAGCCTGCTGTGATATAAAAGAGGCGATGGTTCCAGTGAGGGGCTAAGTTGAGAAGAAACAAGCATGCATTTTCTTGGGTTCTCATTTTGCTTAACACTAGCATTGGGAAGAAGGGAAGATTTCCAAGAGCAAAGGAAGAGAAACTGGGCCTCTGCCTATGTTTTGGGCCAAACAGGATTCAGAGAGCATGATGTGTTTTTGAAAATGCTTGCCAAGGTAGTTATTTCAGATCCCCTGGGTCTTCGTGGCTCAGAAGCATGTTTAGATCTGACTCGTCAAGTCAACCAAGATGTTTAATGATTATTTGCACTTCCACAAGTGACTGTCCGAACGGTGTTACTATTCCCTGAAAGATTTGCGAGGCTTTTCTGATGCCATAGGACCTGCATAAGCTTAGATTGTCCATGCCAGGCCAAGTTTGCACACATAGACAAAATCTTAAAAAGCATCTTCCTGCCTATAAGAGAAATGATTTCTGACACGTTTCCCAGAAACTAAAGTGTGTTTGTTTGCTTTTCTAGGACTTAAAATTCAAGGTTTTTCCTCTCCCAGTGAAGTTGATTGATGGCATTAATGGAGTTTGAATCGTTAGGTTGGCATAGTTCAGCTAAGTTAAGCAAAATCTGACTTCCCTGTCCTCAGGCAGGACAGCATCTGAGGATCTCAATAGCAGAAACAATCCAACTCTCCCTTTTGGGTGAATAGCCGAAAAGACTGTAACCTCAGTTTCCATGTGTATGTCGCCTGTTCAGGACCCGTCGTGTGGGAAGAGGGGTTCTGGCTCAGCTGTGGAGACTCCGAGTCCACCTCTTGATGACAATGATATCGGGACCATTAGAAATAGGGAAGACGTAGTTCCCTAAGGAAAAGAAGAGATGCTACGTGGATACAAACAGCCCATGATTCCCTTTTCTGGACCCCTTGGAGGAGACAGTACGTCTCACTAGAAATGAGGGAGCAGCAGTGAAGTGGGATGTAGGGGGTCCAGACCCACCCTTGCTGACTCTCCGTGACATCCTGAGGGACCCTGTGCCTGTGCTTTGAGCCCCTTTGACTTTATATCTTCTGCTGACTTGCTGAGTTGCCCTGAAATTCAGAGGAAAGAATGGATGGGAGAGTGCTGGCACTTGTGGATGCTGTGAACTACACCAGGCACCTTCTTAAAGCCCAAAGTGGTGGCGGCCAGCAGCAGAGACAGCAACATCTAAAGCCTAACTCAAGGGAGACAGACTCACCCATCAAGTCTGTAGTGAACAGTTTGATGGCAGCCAGGGGTGGATGAAGAAGACCACTACATAAAGTTCCCCTAGAGATGTTTTATCTGGTTCTGACCAGAGGCTGAGTGTGTCCCTTGCTGGGTTCAGGCCATGTTTTTGCCTCCTGGGAATCTATCACCACCACCACCACCCCCAACACACACACCCACCCCGGGACTCTTCAGAATGGAACGCCGCTGCATTTTCCACCCGACATCTTGTTTGATCTTTGATGGCAAGAACAGGACTTGTCCTGATGCAATTAGTCTCCTTCTGTCTCTCTGCCTTCTGAATGGTGTCCCGCTTTCCAGATTGCTACTCAGCATTTTATTTTGCAAAGAATGCTTTTCAAACATTCTTGAGTGATCTCTCTTAACAGCGTTATGAAGTGTGTCATTAGGAATTTTCAAGTACCGCACAGTTGAAGAAATTCAGCCACAGGGCAGCTAGGCCCGTGCCTACAGACAGACATGCAAATAAGGAGCTATTCCCGGGAAATCAGGGCTTGACTGCAGGGCTGCTGAGGCAGCCACTTTCTCCTCCCTCAAACTCCTTGTCAGATTTATGGCAATTATTGTACAGAGCATTCAAGAGACAAGCGTTTTAAAGTAATATTTTCACTTAGTTATTGAAGATTCAGATATGCTTGGGGGGGCATGATTGGTTGGAGAGCCTATTGTTAAAAGTCAGCAAAAATATCACTTCAATGATACAGTACAGCTAGCTTAACACAATCCATTGAGATGCGGTTTGGCACGAATTACTTATATCACGGCCGCATCCGCGGGGATCCAATTACCTCTAGGGCCTTTTCATCATGTGACTTTGCGGAGCCCTGACCCCAGGCTACAGCAGAATGCTTTATCACGGAGGAGCGTATAGTTATCTTTCAGAAGTGGTGTCCGAATCACTTGCCGTGACGGGACCGTTGGAACAGCGGGAGAGGCCAGAATCTGAGAAGGGGACACGTCCTGAGCGATGAGGAAAGCAAGCCACACCCAGATTTCAGAGGTCAGGAACTGGGGAGTTGGCAGGTGAGAATAAGGAGGACATGGACACTGAGAAGCCCCAGCAGGCACTTGGCCAGAGGGATGGACATGAAACCAGAGGAGAGGGCAAAGTGAGACGTGAAGGGCACAGCATTGTCACCCGTCAGTGAGGTCTAGCTCATTCCAACCTGTTTTCCTCTGCTCTGGCTGCTGTAACAGAAAGCCACGGACTGGGGGGGCTTAAATGACAAGGCATTTATTTCTCACAGTTCTAGAGGGTAGGCATCCAATATCAGTTGACAGCAGTTTCTGTGTGTCTGGTGAGAGCTCCTTTCTCAGTATGTAGGCAGCTGTCGTCTTGCTGTGTCCTCACACGGCAGAGAGAGATCATCTCTTGTGATCATCTCTTGTGTCTCTTCTTGTAAGGTCGCTAACCCACCACAATGGCACCATTCTCATGCCTAATCACCTTCCAAATCCAGCCCCCCCCCTCCTAACACCATTACACGGAGTCAGTGGGGGTAGGGGTAGGGCTTCAACACACAATTGGGGTCGGAGACACAAACATTCAGTCCATAGCATACTGTTCTAGATGTACTGGAGGTCTGTAATCGCTTCTATCATTCTTGGTTGTCCGTCACTTGAGTCCCCTCCCCTTTCAGTGTCTCCAGTGTGAAGAGTTCTCTGCTGGATGAATTGTCGTGGGAGTCAGAGCTCACCCGCCATCATGGAAACGAGAAATCACCTCTCCTGCAGTGAGGCGAGACCTAGCCTTTGCCAACCTCACACACCGCCCTTGCGTTTGAAGGGACCCGGAACCAGGGACTTTGGAGGATTCTCTGCAGCGCGTGACTGTGTCCCCAGAGTGGCGGTGGCTGCAGTGAGGCAGCAAGATTGAGCTCCCTGGCAGCTGGGGTAGCGGTGCAGCCTGCAGGATCTGCTGCTTGGGGCCGCTGCTGATGGGAGCTGGGAGCCAGTTCTGCCGTGGGATTTGGGGATTCCTGGACTGACTCCCCAGCTCTTTTAGCGATTCTATGAGATACTTAATTTCCTTTTAATAAATTACTCTTTCTGCTTAGGTCAGCCAGAGTCGATTTCTGTTGCTTGTCACGAATAATCCCACCTAATGAATTGTTATGTTCCAGACGACAAACAGACAAAAAAAATCAAAGAAACCCAAAAGCCTAGTGTCAGGAATGTCAGTCTATAACAGTAGCTCTTGCTTGTCGAGAATATATTTTTTCCTGCTGTTCTAACCTGCAAGGCAAAACAGTCTCTATCAAGCTGTCATGTTTCAGATCCACCCTTCCCTCCCAGGGTAAACTCTGTTGACTCATGAATGGAGTCCCACCTTGCACCGAACCTAGGAATAGAGGCCAGCGTTCCTCTTGGTTTCTTCTAGAGTCACTTCCAGGGCTTAGCTTTGCTTCTTTTCTCCTGACTTGCAAGAGTGTTACAATGACCTGTACTATGCCTAATGTTCTTCCAATTTTGATGTTTCACTTCCAAAGCTGAGACCTTCCTCTTGGCCCTTCCCACTCCAACCGTGTCAGACCTTGGATGGCCAGCTCTGCTCCTGGTCCTGGTCTGGCCCCAGGGCTTACTCATTGGTTCTCTGCTCTCCCTTCAAGACACCCCTGCTTCTGTCCCTGTTCCCCTTCCTGCATCCGTGTCCCATGAAAGCTCTCCTCCCTGGGTTCCCAGTGATGCTACCACCTCCCAGCACAATCCAACGTTCAGCAGGGGCGAAGGGAGTGCATTTTAACAGGCACCAAGGAGACCTTGCTTCTGAGGCATAGTCCCGTCCTGGCCAGAATCTCCTTATGTGTTCCTGCTGTGACAAATGCTTACTCTGGAGACAGAAAAGAGAACAAGATCAAAATCAAGGGGCTAGGCTGACAACTGTAGTTTCCTTAGGTTACTTACAATGAGCAAGAATGAGAAATTGTGTTTCAGGAATGAAACGCAAGGATGAAGAAAGTAGAGCGTTAAGGCAGAGAGAGAGTGAGAGAGAACAATATCAAGCCCAAATGTGATATATCAGATACTAAATGTTAGAGACCAAGATTAAATATCCTAAGATCAAATACCATAAAAGCTATTTGACGAGGTTTTTGGAATGATAGTGGGGTTCATAAGGTCCTGAGCTAATGACCAAGAAAGAATTCTCAAAGACCTTTTTGGTGCAAAAAAAGTGATTTTATTTTTAAAAATTTTTATGGTTTATTTATTTTTGAGAGAGAGACAGCATGATCAGGGGAGGGACAGAGAGAGAGGGAGACACAGAATCTGAAGCAGGCTTCAGGCTCCGAGCTAGCTATCAGCACAGAGCCCAACGCGGGGCTCGAACTCACAAACCACAAGATCATGACCTGAACCGAAGTCGGAAGCTTAACCGACTTAGCCACCCGGGTGCCCCAAAAGTGATTTTATTAAAGCATGGGGACAGGACCCATGGGCAGGAAGAGCTGCCTGGGGACCATGAGGAGAGACTGGTTATATACTACAGGGTTGGGGAAGGTAAAGTTCAAGGAAAGTTTCCAGTGAGATTTTCATATACTAAAGATGGCTCCCAAATACTGGAGGCCTAGTTATTGTCAAAACAAGGGTTGTTTTTTCCCCCTAGCAAACCATTAGCATGAAGACAGTAAGAAGTTCCTGGAGAAACTCTGCCAGCCTCAACTATTTGTCAGTGGGCTACAGATTAGAAGGAAATTGAGTTCTGCCATTTCCTTCTATCTTTGTTTCCCACATCACTGTTGAGGGATGATGGAGACTTTTAGGTCCTTCAAGACTATAATCTCTGTCGGCCATTTGTTTTCCCCCTTTTCTTTGTTCTCGGGCAGCCAGGAGTGCCCGAGGAATTATCACACAGCTCCCACCTTGGGGTGAGGGTGGGCGGGTGGGGGGCCGGGGGAATGTGTTTGCGGCCTGTCAGCTTGCCTTATGCTCCCTCAACACTATTGGCATCCAGAAATCCTTGTGAGGAGCTTGGTAATTTTAAATTATTATTATGCAAGATAAATAGAAAGGAAAACCTTAGTTTCTTAGTTGGGAACAGAACTCCAATTTAATCATTTATATTCTAATCAAAGTCATCGGCCTCAATTCATCCACTGTGATCAACTCACTGGCTGCAATGCAATTGTTTTTATGTTTACCTTTGGATCTAAGCCCTTAATCTAATCAGTGGTCGAGTCAGGTAGGGAGCATGTCTTTTCTAGATAAAGAGAGGCCCGTCTACTAAGTTGGAAATCACGGCAACCTCGCGGACTGTATTATTTTAGTCGCGTTGACTGTAGGAGTCTCTGCATGTTTAGCTCCGACGAAATCGATCTAATGAGGTAAGGCTCAAGTAGTTTTAATTAGTCTGTGTGAAAATGTCGACGTTTCACGCTGTTTTTCGTGGGCTCATCTCCGAGAAAAAGAGCAATCCATCTCTTCTCGCCCCCCATTTCCTGATTACCCAACTCTCAGTAAAACATTATCTCTTACCGACTTAAGCAATTTGGTAAGAGAAAGTCGGATGGCTTTACCAGCAGGTGTTGTAAAATTCTAAAATTAGGATCCTTGAAATTCAATACAGCAGCAAATCAGGCCCTGTCCGTGCCAGAAAGTTTTGAATGTTCCCTAAAATTGTTCCCAAAATGTCTTTGTTTTCTGGAATGCACCAAAGCCTGACACACTCAGTATGAACGAGGCCCCTGGGCTTTTGCTTGATGGAACACATCAGGTTGTGAATAAATTACTTCTCGAAACTTGGCTAGGTTTTGCACTTAGTCAGTCTGTAATAGTTTTAAAGTTGCTTGGCCTTTGTGAGACACTGCAGAGAGCTGGCTTTAAGAATTAGCCGAGCCAAAAAAAAAAAAAATGTATGCTTTTCTTAATCAAGTAGATTCAGATTCATGGTGTTTTAAGTCTGTCTCTGAAGAAGTGTTGAAAAGTCTGAATGACCTTTGAGAAGCCTCAGGGGCAAAAGAAAAAATTGCTTGGGAGTTATTTTGTTTTATATTTTAATTGGTTCCAAATCAAGTTTGTACCCAGCTTTCTTACTCAATGATTGCTGTTAGGTTAGATTTAAAAATATACTTTTTAAATGTTTATTTTTTAGAGGGAGAGAAAGAGAGACTGTGAGCAGGGTAAGGGGCAGAGAGAGAGAGAGACACAGAATCTGAAGCAGGCTTCAGACTCTGAGCTGTCAGCACAGAGCCCGATGAGGAGCTTGAACTCAAGGAACTGCGAGATCATGACCTGAGCAGAAGTCGGAGGCTTAACCGATTGAGCCTCCCATGTGCCCCTAAGTTAGGTTTTTGATCATTCTTCTGGTTTAGAATTCCATACCCAGTCTGAGTGAGTGTGCTATGCAGGCCTCTTAGTTTGCAAACAGAGGCCACCTCTGGTTACTTTAAGCAGAAATGGAATTTATTAAATGGCTATCAGAGAGCTCACAAAAGGGACAGGGAGGCTGGAGAAAATAGAACTGAGACAACGGAGAAAGGAGAACAGGGCGTCACAGCCCCAGAGCATGTCCCATGGAGAGGCTGGCTGGGGCCCCTCTACAGCACTGCTATAGCCAGGGGAGGCTAGGTGTCCTTTGCAGGCCACAGCTGACACCGGGAGACTTCTTTGAGGGAGGGGGTCCCCTGATTCCATGCATCACTTCCTCTAGAGTAAATTCCCGGGGACTCATTCAACTGGCTAAGGCCTAGTCCCACCCACGCCACAGCTACCAGGGCCAGGGGAAAACAGCTGTCCACATTTGAATTTGAGGCTCATGGTGAGATGGCATTTTTACCAACCACCAGAGTTACACAATGCAGATTCAAGAACCACAGGAAGGGTGTTCTGATGATGAGAAGCCAAGAAGAGGGGGAAAAAACGGAAAGCAAGCAAGAAAGACAAATGTCTCCTCTATGACCGATGAGAAGGTGGCATAGCACAAGCTTTAATCTGACATAGACCCCGGAGGAGCTGGGCGGCTGAGAATATTAACCTTGTAAATTACTTCCAAAATGGACTTGTGTTTTGGAATATAACAGAAAAAGCGCCAGAGAGCCACAAAGTTGCTATTAGGTTGAGGGTCGTTCACTGAGGTGAGCGGCATGGACGCCCCGTTTAGTGGCCAAGGGGACAGCAGCCAAGAATTTGAGGCCCAGGACTACACAGTGATTGCCAAACCAGCCAGGGCACAGTGGTGGTCGATGGAGGTGGATGTTTCAGCATCACTGCTCACTCCTGGTGAGTTTTTTTCTCTCTATCAGTTTCAAACAAGGGAGAAACTTGAACTTAGTTGCTCCATAATTTCTTCTGTTTGACATCTGTGTGCTGCTGATTCTTTCTCAGATTCCGATTTTTGTTCTGACCTTCATTCGCTAACTTGGACATCACTTTTAGTAGATCCTGTGGCTTGACATTTTGCCTCACTCTTCTTTTTTTTTTTCAATATTTATTTATTTATTTATTTTTGAGAAAGAGAGAAAGAACACGAGCAGGGGAGGGGCAGAGAGAGAGGGAGACCCAGAATCCGAAGCAGGTTCCAGGCTCTGAGTGGTCAGCACAGAGCCCGACACAGGGCTCGAACTCACGGACGGTGAGATCGTGACCTGAGCTGAAGTTGGACGCTTAACTGATTGAGCCACACAGATGCCTTCTCACTCTTCTTTACTCAGTGAATATGAGTGCTCAAAAGGAAGGGGTTATGGAGTGCCTGGGTGGCTCAGTCAGTTAAGTGTCTGACTCTGGATTTCGGCTCAGGTCATGATCTCATGGTTTGTGGTTTCGAGCCCCAAGTCAGGCTCTGTGCTAACAGTGTGGAGCTTCTTGAGATTCTCTGTCTCCCTCTCTCTGTCATTCCCTCCCTCTTCTCTCTCTCAATATAAACAAATACATTTTTTTTTTAAAAGGAAGGGGTTATGGACCGCATATTTGAAATCCTCCAATTCGTATATTTGACTGTATTTGGAGATGGGACCTGTGAAGTTTAATCATAAAGGTTAAACGAGGTCATGAGGATGAGGCCCTAACCTGATGGAGCTGGTGCCCTTGCAGGAAAAGAAAGAGACACCAGGGCTCACTCTGTCCCCACGCACTTAGAGGAAAGACCGTGTGAGGACAAAGTGATTTGGAAGCCAGGAAGAGAGCTCTCACCAGAAACTGAAGCCTGTTGGAATCCTGACTTCTCAGCCTTTAGAACTGTGAGCAAAGCCATTTCTGGTATTTAAGTCCCAAAGTCAGTGGCATTCTGTTATGATCACCCAAAGAGACTAATACAGAGGAACATATGCCATCACCACCAAATATTTACTTTCAGGAAGTGTTTACCCTCTACTGTCCTGTTGGTTTCCTTGTAGTCAGTTGACTTGTTGAGAAATTATTCTGCTGCAATCTTTGATTACATTCCGGGAATCATTTAACAATAATAAAACACTGCTCTAGGTTTGCAAGCCTTTATTCACTATGAATCTTCTGGAGGTGATACCATCATTGGGAAACTCATCTTGGAGAAACATCTCATTCAGATGAATTTGTAAGGAAGTGATAAAAACAAAATGCTGAGGAAGATGGTTGAAATTTTTTCCAACCTTAAAGGCAGAGCTAAAGTACATGGTCTATAAAACACTGTGACTGGTTCTTTAGAAAAACGCCAGAATCCGAACATTCCAGAGACATTTTTCCTTTTAGGGCAGGAACATTGGAAGGCAACGCTTAGATTATATCTAAGATGCAAAATTTCTTGGGACTTTTATTTTGGAATTGTTTAGTAAAGAAACCCATTCTTAGGAGCATTCTCAACAAGATATATGATGTGTGTCTTTTAAGATAGCTGTTAAAAATGGGAACTGAAATCTGGTAACACTCTGAGCTATGCCGATGCCCTTTGGTCACACACTCAAAAAACAAGAATTGAGAAGAACGTTCTTAAACTGACTTTTTGTGGTTCTTTTGAAGTGGCTCGAAAAGATTCAAAATGGCCATCCAAACACTTGCCAATGGCCATGTCACCAATATATGCACCTTCTCCCCCACTGCAATGGTTTTGAAGGACAATATATATTTGCATTGTCATTTTGCTGTCACTCTTTTTGAGCTGTCTCTAACAATTCTAGGATTTTCTTCCTTTTATATGCTCCTTTCCCTAATTGAGTAACAGCAGTCAAGGAGGCTTTTAAAATGCATAGTCAGGATGACTGTTAACACTGGTTTCCAAAAAAAGGTGCCATGATTTATGGAAGGCCTTCCTGCCGAGCAAAACGTGTGAACTTTTCTTTATACCACGATCTCTCAGTGTGTAGGAACTAACTGCAAATTTCTGAACCACTGTATTTAAACACGTTTCTGTGCTGTAGAAGTCAAAGTACGAAGAAGAGCACGATGGATTTGGACCCCAAGACATCTCATTTCTCATCAAATCCAGAGAAGCCTGGAGCCATAAGATCTGAAATTTTAAGAATGAATTAACTTTTTCCCTCATGGAACTGAGGCCCTGAAATTAGAACAGTTTCGAGAGGCACCATTTGGTGGATCAAAACAAAAGGAAGTAGGCTTGAGCCTCTAGGACTCAGGCTCTTTCTTTTTTCCAACTCTGGCAAATATTTACCATCTGCTTTTCATTTTTTTTAAGTCACAGAAATGAGCTCTTTGGAAAGAACCAATGTGGATTTATTATGCGTTTTTACGTGCTTGAAATCTTTGCATCAGAGTGGTCTTTGAAACAAAGGGTTGCTACAGAAAGCTTTGCACTTTTATAAAACAAAGTGTTGGCCCAGAAATAGCATTATGTCGATATTATAATCACTGAAATTACATGTTTTCCCTGAATATATTCAGTGGTGCAAAAATTGCATATTCAGTTTCATAGCCTGAAATAATTTTGCATTATCATCATTAATAAGGGCATAAGAAATATGAGTTCAAACATAGGTTTAGATCCAAATTGGCTTCCACTTTAGGTTAAAAAAATCATAATGCTAAAACTGAAAACAAAGACTGGGAGACCTATAATGAGATATTACCAAGCGTGTTTGCCATCATCCATTGTGATTTGTCCCTTCCAATAGTAATGACATGACTCTTCAAATCCATCATTGTGAGTTGAGCCTCCATGCATATGATGACTCCATTGGGTATTCATGTGGCATGAAGTGTTTGTGCAGACTGTTCACTTGTAGTCTCTTGTCCCCAAGCCCACGCTGCAGCGCTTGGCTCTCTGATGTTAGGGCTGAGACCCTGTAAGCTAGATGCCCTGCACTCTGGTATGTTCTGGCATCCTGATGCGAGGTGACATGTCACCAAGTAGAGCACCAGTGGGAGATGGGGGTGGGGGATTTCCCTCCTGTTTCTAGCCCCAGTTCGCATCTTTAGCAGCACAAGCCAGACCCTCAGCTTCTTCGGGTGCTTCTGCAACCTGTTGTGTCCTGCTCACCCTTCAGGGGTCTGAAGCAACTTATAAGTAACCTGCTCAGAAATCTGAGCTCCAGCCAAGCTAACGTGAAATGTAGCCAAACATTCTCTGAGCTCCTAGGTTTTGGTATCATTCTTCTTCACTTTTGTGCTAGAGGTGGTAGTTACTTCTCATCATTATGAATGTCCCAATCTTTAATACCTGTGTAACCAATTCCCTGAGATAAATCCCCTCAATGTGAAAACTATTCTGGTTTCTGGTTTTCTGACTGGATGCTGACTAATATAGTACTATTAGATCTAGGCATAGGTTTTCTTAAAATTAGCACTATTATGGGGTATCTGGGTAGCTCAGTCGGTTAAGCATCTGACTCTTGGTTTTGGTTCAGGTCATGGTCTCACGGTTCCTGAGTTTGTGAGTTTGAGCTCCACATCAGGCTCTGCACTGACAGCACAGAGCCTGCTTGGGATTTTCTCTCCCTCTCTCTCTCTCTTTCTTTCTCCGTCTCAAAATAAATAAACTTTAAAAAAGAATTAGCACAATTATGTCAATAAACCTTTATAACCAATAAAGGAGAGAAGTTTTTCTTGTACTAATTGATAACTTAGGAGATTAAGGTACAGCAAAATCCAGACTTTCTACCAGTAACTGGAAATTAGGCTTCTAAAATACTCTGGCCCTGTTGGCAGTGAAGCCTAGGTTTTAATTTTTTTTTAATGTTTATTTTTGAAAGAGAGAAAGTGCATATACTTGCACAAGCAGGGAAGGAGCAGAGAGAGAGGGAGACAGAGGATCCAAAGCAGGCTCTGTGTTGACAGCTTAATCTCAGACCAGGCCTTGATCTCAGAGTCATGAGTTCAAGCCCGATGTTGGAGTCTGCACTGGGCGTGAAGCCTACTTAAAAAAAAAAAGTCTTCCTATGAAGGAGCCACTATGCTAATACTTTGGATACGAATAGTCAGGGCCGTGAAGCAGCTCATAGTCTAGTGGGTGGGTGGGGGAGTGGAGATAGATACAGAAACAGACGATGGCAATATAATGTGGTCATACAGCTATGGGTAGAGTGCTACAATAACCTGCACCCGGCTGAAGACAGCTATAGAGGGAGCTTCTTAGATGAGGCGGAGGGCATGCCCTGAACATCCAGGAGGAGAGGAGAGGCGTCATTCCAGGTAAAGGAATGTCCATCTTTGCAGGAACACTAGGAGTATGTACGCCTGCGTGTGCGCGATCTAGTTTAGTGTTTCTGCAGGATGAGACCAGAGGAGCTGGTAGGAGCCAGAAAATGAAGGTCTCTGTCCCAGGAACAGTCTGGATTACATCTTGTAGAGAAGAGGTTTCTGTAGACGGGATGTAAGCTGGGAATGTTGTGGTGAAGCATTGTATTTAACTGCATCACTCTTCGGCGATGAGGATGACTTCGGGAGATGGAAACAGTGGCAGGGGAGTGTGTAGGGAGGCGTGAGAGCTGACAGGTGCTGAGGAGGCGGGGCCAGGGAGCCCAGTGCTGGGGTCTGAGATTGATGAGTAGAGCTTTGCTGCTGCCAGGGGGAAGCACAGGGCTTAGAGGTACAGGTGCACGGATCTGCAGACCTGTGCACACCCACAAGGAATTATACTGCAACCGAAGAGTCAGGTCCATATACAAGTTCAAGAAAAATGCCAGGAAGTGCCATCAATGCTAGAATTAACATGGGGTAGCAATTCAGAAGAAAAGGACAGGCATTAGCCTTTCTGGAGGTCACGTCATCTGAGGAGGCTCTTTAAGAATGCAAGGGAATCTGAGGTTAGTCTAAGCAAAAATCTGGGCTCTAAGACAAAAAGACTTTATGGACAAATAATTTGGGTTAATGCTGTGTATCATATCTTTATTTTATTACAAAGCTTTATCACATTAAAGGCTCTGAAAATTCCTGCAGTCAGGAAATCTATTTGTGTTTGTCTTGTCTCCCAAATCTGTGCATCTCCCAAAGCACCCCCATGTTCCCAACACCCTTTTGTCCCCCATATAACCCATTATTTCCCTGTAGAACCAAGTTCCACAGGATGGTGTTTGAGGAAGCACTGGTCTAGTTCTGATCCCCTGTCTGACAGAGAAGGAAACGGAGGCCAGAAGAGTTATGTCTGTGAGCTGGAGAGAGAGCCGCAGCTAGGGGCTTGTAGTCTATGTTTTTAGTTCAGTGTTCTGCCCCTGCATCATTCTCATCAACCAGAGTTTGGAGCACCAAGCAAGGCATTATGGAGAATGTGGTCCACAGACATGTTCTGGAAGCTTCAGAGTAAAAGGAAACAAAACAAACCCAAACCCCTGTCTGTTGCATGAATCACACACACATATGGAAAGTGAAGGTCTATTCCAGTATTGGGCAGGGGACGTTAGTAAAATGTTAGCAGGAACTTGAGAAGAAACATGTAGCCCCCAAATGGGCCTAGTCCTCTCAGATAGAGCCCAGGCAGGGGCATGGAGAACATGGTTCGTTTCCAGAGCCTGACTGGGAGAAGAAGGGTCCAGTCTGGGGCAGCTGGGAAAGACCATGGCCTCAGAAATACACAGCAAGAACAGTCCGAGGATTCTGAGGAAGTGTTTGGAGGATAGTGATACAGTGACTCTCTGCAAGTCCCGCCACTAGGGGCTTTCGGAAAAATACATCGGACTGACATTGCCACTCACTCAGATACGGTGAGAGCAATCACAGTTATAAACATTGACAGTTAGACCACAGTAATAAGATTAGGTCTGATCTAGTTTGGTGGAAATATTTCCGTTACCTTAATAATGGTAATAACTAATTAGATGTGGCCTCCCCACTGTTTTAATAACGCAGTGTCACTCATTTACAAAGATCATTAAATCTCTGCTTCTTGTCCCTCTCTCTTCAGATTATTCTAAATTAGCTACTGTCAGTGCTAAACAGAGCTCTGATCATATTCCTTGCCTACTCAAAAAACGTCTGTGATGAATGCTTGCCACCCTCTTAATGAATAAAGTCGAAACTTCACGGTGCGGCACCTCGCGCACCTCTCCAAAGCCTGCCATTGGGTCCCTCTCATAATCTTATATTCAGACATGATGTTCAAAACGCGTAACGGCCAGTATAGTCTGGGCACCAATCGGCCAAAATTGATGAGGCCACGGCACTGTGGCAGGGTCCTGCGGGAGCCTCGCTGGGGCAGGGAGGTCCAGGCAGCTCAGGCCGCAGCCGTGATGACAGCGTGGACCCTCAGGGGCTGGGATTGGTGGCTCTTTTCAACTAGTTCAGAAGTATGTCCCTGTTTCAGTGGTTTGCGTGTCCTTCCCGTACTTGCCAACTGGATACTAGCCAGGCTAAATGTGCCCCACCCTTCCGTGGTCATACTCTGGTCCTTGCATGGAATGTAGTGGCCACCTTCTTGCTTTTGTGCACAGATGCCCACCAAACCCTTTGTCTATTCTTCCTGGACAAAGAGTGACTGTATCTTCCAGTCTTCACTAGGGCTGGCCATGTGACTGGGCGCAGAACTGATATGTGCCAGTCCAAAGTCTGGCTTATAGAAACCTGCCATCCATCCAATCCTCTAGTCTATTTACCAGAATGCCAGCTAGGTGCTAAGGATCCAGCGAGGGGCCAAGAGCCTGCAGGAAATGTCAGGGCCATGAGCAGGCACCACCCGAGTCCCTAAATCACCATACAGGAAGCTGTCTACTGAGCACCTGCTTCGGATTGTTAAAAGACGCTATTATTGCACGATGCTCATTATTGTTCAGATTTATATTATCGTTGCTTATGTAGCTGTCTTCTTTCATCTCCTCAGTTGTAGATTTCTTAAATGAGTCTTTGTATTGACTTGGCCTTTCTTAAGTGGAATATTTTAAGCATATGTAAAAGTATAAAGAATAAGATAGAAGACACGCGTTCATCAGTCACACTGAACAAATGCTATAACTCACCTATATTTGCCTTGGATCATTTTTAAGTAAGAAAATTACAAAGGCCTCACTCCTCCATCTTCAAAAAGCTCATTGCTTTGCAAGTAGTGGGTATTCAAGACATGCTTTATGAATGAATATATGAATTCGACACTGATGTGGAAAACAAAGGCAAAAAAAGTAGAGAAAAATTTAAATTTCCTTTGCACCCCATTGACCAATACTTGAGACAGGTAGAGGGAACTTCCTCAGGGAGCTCAGTGGCCTCAATGTTAATATTTTGCTAGAGGCAAAGACGACCTTAGCTTGACACTAGCCCAACCTCCAGGATCCTGCAAAAATCCCTTTCGAAATTTCATCTGTACCTGTTCACCAAGATGTATCTTAGCAATCGTCCTCCAAGCATATGGCCCGCTGATATTCATCTGAAGGGTCTCATGACTAAGGTTGTTTTTTTAATTTTTTTTTTAAGTTTATTTTTGACAGAGAAAGAGAGAGAGAGAGAGAGAGAGAGAGAGAGAATGAGTGGAGGAAGGGCAGAGAGAGAGGGAGACACAGAATCCAAAGCAGGCTGCAGGCTCTGAACTGTCAGCTCAGAGCCACCCAACACGGGGCCTGAACCCACAAACCATGAGATCGTGACCTGAGCGGAAGTTGGACACATAATCAACCAAGCCACCCAGCGCCCCTAAGGTTTTACTAGATAAGTAGTAAATGTCCTTTTCCTACAACAACTAGCCCCTCAAAGTACTAGAAACCTTGCTTCCATATCCTTAGAGACTGACGCTATCCCTAACCCCCTCCCAGCCTGAATGTATAAAATCAGTTATTCCTCGCAAACACAGTGTGGCTCTTTCTGCCCATGGGTCCTGCCCCTGTGCTTTAATAAGACCACCCTGTTTGCTCTGAAGACATCCCAAGAATTCTCACTTGACCCTTCGCTCCCGAACCCCAGAATTTCACATCAGACACCAGTGAGTTGTTCTCTCACTGATGACAACTGATTTAACTTTGATGTCCTTTGTGGCCAAATCTCTGCATTTTCTGGCTCATTTGTTAACATTAATATCACAATTTGGCTCCATAAAATGCAGTGAAGCTAAGTAACTCAGGCTCAAATGCAATCCAAATTTTTTGCCTCCACTGGTATCAAGACTTCCTGCTGGGGGCGCCTGGGTGGCTCCGCTGGTTAAGCGTCCTGGTTAAGGGCTCGGGTCATGATCTGGGGGTTCACAAGTTTGAGCCCCGCGTCGGGGTTTGTGCTGGTAGCTCAGAGCCTGGAACCTGCTTCAAATTCTGGGTCTCCCTCTCTCTCTGCCCCTCCTCTGCTCGTGCTCTGTCTTTCCCTCTCCCTCTCAAAAATAAGCATTAAAAAAATTTTTTTTAAATTATTTTTTACGTGGCCACAGTCTGATTTTACAGATGACGGCACTTGGTTTCCTTCAAAATACATGAGTTTCCAGACAGTCTCTGGAAACAAGATCTATTTTTCACTGCAGTGTCGGGCAGGATGCCCTTTCTCTGCCCCATGGTCCTTCCAGCTGGGGTTAGAATCAAATTGACACGAAACAGATGAACAAGAGAAAATCAAATGTAATAGGGTACATATGGGGAATCCACACAGCCACGGAATTCCGAAGACAATGAGGCAACACAAAGCTTCTGTGAGCTAAGGAGAGGGGTCAAAGGACACACAGGAGAGGAAGCCCATTAGCAAGAAGGTGGAAGGAGATGTTTGGAAAAACATCTTCCCTGTTATGCAGATGAGTTCCTTACGTAAAGGAGAGTCTCTGTTAATGTTTGTTTTCCTGTTTCAGGCTCTTCTTTACAATGTAAATTTAGGCAGTCATGGGGAGACAAAAAGCTGTTCCTTCTTTTGCTGGGCTTTGATTACTTTTAATTCCAAAGTGACGTTTTTGGGGCGTCTCATCCTGCACCCCTTCAGTTATATGAGTACAGTTCTGATTAACTTAATTTGAATGTCAGTCTTCATAAACTCTGGGGTTATATGTCTTTCCATATTTCTATTATATATGAAAGTATCATAGTAGTAGACATATAATATATAAAATATAATCTAATACTAATATATACAAAACCATCTAATATTATTTTGTTAATAGACAATGTTCTATTATCTATTATTTTAATAAATATTCTATTTACATTGTACTTCTGTATTTTTATTTCTTCACTTGTCTTTAGACACACTGATATAATTACCTCTAACATGAAGCCCGCATTAATGTTGAATCACAAATGTGTGATACATAAAGTTCTCTTCCTCTGTGCTCTTTGGATGGAAAGACGTGACACCAAATAACTTGGCTATACATTGGAGTCACCTGGGGGCAGTTTAAGGCTCCCAGTCCCAGCCTGCACCTCACACCCCTTAAATCAGAATCTCTGGGGATAGGACTTGGCTTTTGGTATATTTTAAAACTTTCCAGATGACAGCAACATACAGCCAAATTTGAGGAACAGAGTGTTAGAATGTTTAGTTTCCAGATAGTCTTTGTATTTTTTCCAGAAAGTTCATGGACTATGAGAATGAAGTTGCTTCTTTTATATCAGATCATTGTTGCTTCCATAAATTTCAAATGAGTCAGAACATTATCCTGTTTTGACCAGTCCTTCACCATGGCAACACATTGTATCATCTGTACATAAATGAGATTTTACAATCCTCAGCCCACACTCTGGTAAATTGCTTAGTAACCTTCTCACTGCATAATCAGCCTGCAAATAAAAACCTTTATTATTACTATTATCAGAAATTACACATTATAAGACTGGTTATTTTCTTTCCAGCTGGTGTTAAGAAATTAAAGTCCTTTAAAATCTAATAGCAGGACTACTTGCTATTCATTTAATTTCCTTCTAGAAGAAAAAGTTCTCATTAATCATTTATTTCTGGAGCCCCATCTTCCATTCTCATTAAATGACACTTCAGTGGATGGAAAAATATCATCCTAAGCACAGAGGCAGGAATGGCTAAATTAGGGAAAGTAGACTTTCTCTTTGCCACTGAAAGAATTTTTTAAGCAAATATCCCGTAAGAGTAAAGGATTACAAAAGGATTACTAGGTTTGGGGGATGATTTCTGGAACTGAGCAAGAGGCAAGTAGGAATGGTGCCTTTCTGACCCAAAGATGATGTTGTAGTGAAGCATAAGGCTATTATTCCTGGTTCTTCCATCAGTCAGGATGCGTTTTGGCCAATCGGTGTGTATCCCCATCAAGCTGTATGCTACACAATTCCAAGGAATGCCATTCCCATTGAGGTCTTGTGACAAATGTGTGTTATATGATGCACAAGGAAAGTGATTTTTGCACAGGGAGCCCTGATCTATCATCCCTGTGTGGTGTCACACATCCATAAAGCAAGTCCAGAAGTGCACATAAAATGGGGCACCTGGATGTCTCAGTTGGTTGGGCCTCTGGTCCGGGTTCAGGTCAAGATCTCATGGTTGTGAGTTTACTTGGGCTCAGGTCATGATCTCATGGCTCCTGAGTTCGAGCCGCATATTGGGCTTTGCACTGACAGCTCTCTGTCCCTGACCCACTCATGATCTCACAGGTGCACTCAGGCTCTCTCTCAAAAATAAACATTAAAAAAAAAAAATTTCACTCAATATGAACGGCTCATCTGGTCTTCAGTGTAGCTCTCTAACTCTGGAAACCCATAGTGATCGGGTCAATTCTGATTCTTGTAGAGAAATGTTATGATTTTAGGATCAAGAAGGAAGGCTTGGTAGTGAGCGAATTCGAAAGGAATTTGCCAACTGTTTCCTTTTTACTGGCCTGGGTTTTTTCCCCTAAACATTTAATCCAGGCTCATGCATCATGTTCTAGAAGACTGCAAAAAGTAAGCCATGCAGGGCGCCTGGGTGGCTTAGTCGGTTAAGCATCCAACTTCAGATCAGGTCATGATCTCTCAGTTTGTGAGTTCAAGCCCCGCATCGGGCTCTGTGCTGACGGCTCAGAGCCTGGAGCCTGCTTCGGATTCTGTGACTCCATCTCTCTCTGTTCCTTCCCTACTCATGTTCTGTCTCTCAAAACTAAATAAATATGTTTTAAAAAATTTAAAAATCTCAATCATTTAAAAGTTGTTATTATTATTGATGAAGTTTTGGGGTGATGGTGGGATGGTCTGGAGACAATGACCAAGAAAGAATTATTGATGACATCTTTGGTGCAAAAAGGTGATTTTATTAAAGCCCGGGGACAGAACCTGTGGGCAGGAAGAGCTGCACCGAGGTCATGACGGGTAACTCAGTATATACCCCCAGGTTGGAAAGGGGTCAGGGATAGAGTAAGTCTCTAAGGAATTTTGGAAGCAAGGTTTCCAGGGCCTTGAGGGGCTAGCTGTTGCTAGGGAAACACCATTTATTACCACTTAGTAAAACCTCAGTCATGAGACCCTTTAGATGTATATGGAGGGGACATGAGCTTGGAGTATGATTGCCAGCAAATATCTTGGGGCAGTTGAGATAAAGGAAGTAGACTTAGAGGATCCTCCAGGTTGGGATACTATTAAGCTAAGGTTCTCTTTTGCCCCTAGCAAAGTGTCATTATCAAGGCAGCTGAGCCCCTAGAGGGAGGTCACTCTGCGGGGCTCAAGGGCTTGTCAATAGGCTGTAGGCAGTAAGGAAATGTAATTTTTCACTTGCTTTAGTTTCCCACATTACCGTGGCAAGCACTTAAACCCCTTTGCTTCGTTCTTGGGTGGCCAGCAGTGTCCGAGGGTTATCACGTATATTTTACCGGGTGGTGTGTGTGTGTGTGTGTGTGTGTGTGTGTGTGTATGTGTGTGTGTGAGGCTGTATTTTGCTCTCAGCTTGCCTTACACTCCCTCACATCAACATCATGATTTGTTTGAGAGAGAGTGTGTGTGCATGAGCAAGAGCTGAAGAAGGGCAGAGGGAGAGAGAATCTTAAGCAGGCTCCATGCTCAGTATGGAGTTCTCTGTGGGGCTCGATTCCACAACCCTGGATTATGACCTGAGCTGAAATTAAGAGTCTGACACTCAACCAACTGAGCCATCCAGCACCTCCAAATTATTATTATTATTATTATTATCATTATTATTATTATTATTAATTATTTTATTTATCATGTATTTTTAATATTTTAAAAATATTTATTTTTGAGAGAGACAGAGTGACAGAGTATGTGCAGGGGAGGGGCAGAGAGAGAGGGAGACACAGAATATGAAGCAGGCTCCAGGCTCTGAGCAGTCAGCACAGAGTCTGATGCGAGGCTCAAACTCATAAACCATGAAATCATGACCTGAGTTGAAGTTGGACACTCAACTGACTGAGCCACCCAGGTGCCCCTATTTATCATTTATTTTATTTCCAACATATAAAATTTATCATTTTAATCATTTAATTAATTTTTAAAAAAAATTTTACATTTTTATTTTAATTTTGAGACAGAGACAGAGTGTGAGCAGGGGAGGGGCAGAGAGAAAGGGAGACACAGAATCTGAAGCAGGCTCCAGGCTCTGGGCTGTCAGCGCAGAGCCCCATGTGGGGCTTGAACTCATGGACTTAGATATCATGATCTGAGCCGAAGTCAGAAGCCCAACTGACTGAGCCACCCAGGTGCCCGTAATTAATTTTTTAAAGTAGGTTTCACACCCAGCATGGAGCCCAGCTCAGGGCTTGAACTCATGGCCCTGATGTCAAGACCTGAGCTGAGACCAAGAGTCAGATACTTAAACAACTGAGCCACCCAGGTGGCTTTATATACATTCACATTGTGCAGCTGTCACCACCATCCACCACCAGAAAATTTTTCTTCTTCCTAAGCTGGCAAAACTGTACCCATTAAACGGTAACTCCTAATTTCCTCCTCCTCTAGCTCCCCAAAATGGGCAGCCATTCTCTTTTCTGTTTCTATAAGGTGCCTCACGTAAGAGGAATTGTGCCTGGCTTATTTCACTGTCTTCAAGATTCATCCATGTTGTAGCATGTGTCAGAATTTCATCCCTTTTTAAGGTTGAATGATATTCCACTGTATGTATATCCCAGCCATTTATAGGTAGAAAAACTGAACCATGGAAACATTCTAGTAATAGAAATAAAACACTAGCATCCTGTTACTGGGTCCCTTGACTTCATGGTTATTGCAATTTGTCAGTCTCCTCCCTTAGTGTGGAGTAACTAAAGGACCAAGACTTAATTTTCCTGACATTTGTACTCATGATACCCACATTTTAGTTATTTTTTAATGTTTATTTTTGAGAGAGACACAGAGAGTGAGTGGGGGAGGGGTGGCATGAGAGGGAGACACAGAATTCAAAGGAGACTCCAGCATCTGAGCTGGACAACATAAGAAACAACAGGTGTTGGTGAGGATGAGGAGAAAGGGGAACCCTCTTGCACCATTGATGGGAATGCAAACTGGTTCGGCCACTCTGGAAAATGGAGGTTCCTCAAAATGTTAAAAATAGAACGATCCTATGATCCAGCAATCACACTACTAGGTAGTTACCCAAAGAACGCAATAATACTGATTTGAAGGGATACATATACCTTGATGTTTATAGCAGCATTATCTACAATAAAGTAGCTCAAGTGTCCATTGACTGATGAGTGGCTACAGAAGGTGTGGTATGGTATGTATATACAATGGAGTCTTACTCAGCCATCAAAAGAATGAAATCTTGCCATTAGCAACAACATGGGTGGAGCCAGATTGTATTATGTTAAACAAAATAAGTTCGACAGAGAAAGACAAATACCGTATGATTTCACTCATATATGGAATTAAAGAAAATAAATGAGCAAAGAAAAAAAAGAGAGACAGAGAGGCAAACCAAGAAATAAACTCTTAACTCTAGAACAAACTGATGGTTACCAGATGGGAGGTGGGTGGGGGGATGGGTGAAATAGGTGATGGGGATTAACGAGGGCACTTGTGATGAACACCACCAGGTGATGTATGGAAGTGTTGAATCACTATATTGTTCACCTGAAACCAATATGACAGTGTAGGTTGACTAACAGAAATTTAAATAAAAACTGAAGAAAAACAAAATGATAAAGAATGCAAGGTAAATAACCACTAAGGGAAAAGAATATATGGGAGGAGACTGAAAAAAACAAGAGATTGCCATAGGCTCCGGGAAGAAGGAAAGTGGTTAAAGGAGTGGCAACTGATCCAGCTGAGCAGAGCTTAAAGAGCTCATCTCTTCCAGAGAATCCCAGAGAGGTTCTGAAAGGGGCGTGAGGTGAGTGGGAGGGATGAAAACATGGCTGAAAGTCAGAACAGAGTGGTAAGACAGTTAGGTCTTCTAACTCATGCTTCCAGTCATCTGGTTACACCATCAGGAAAGGAAGAGGAGGTTTAGACTCTAGAGAAATCAACATAAGATACTTGGGATACAGAAACATAGGATGGCAGAAGGAGCCATTAAAAACAGGTGAATTAAGTCAAAGTCTGCTAACGAAGGTGAGATGTCTTCCCCAAATTCCTTTCCTTGTTTCACGTCAAGAATTCGGGAAGATGGGAATAGATGGATTCTTCTCCAGAGAAAATGAACAGCCCCTGAGAGCAGACTTTAACATTTGGAGATGAAATGAAATGGCTGGTTCCTCTCCCAGTCACCTGATAACGCCACCCAGGAGTCTACAAACCCTGCCCAGTCTCTAATCCATTTTCAATGTCTCACACTAAAGGAGAGCTGGGGATCGCCTCCAAGATGAAAAAGTAGAGATCAAAGTAAACAGAGAAAGGGATTCTTTTATTTATTTATTTATTTTGAGAGAGAGAGAATGTGAGTGGGGGAGGGGCAGAGAGAGAGTGAATCCCAAGCAGGCTCCGAGCTCTTACCATGGAGCCCAACGCAGGGCTTGATTTCAACAACCCTGAGGTCACGACCTGAGCTGATCAAGAGCCCGACGCTTAACCAACTGAGCCACCCAGGTGTCCCAGAGAAAGGGACTCTATATGATCAGATACAATGCAGAGAATCAGAGAAAGGATCAAAGGCTTTTAATTAATATTCTTGAAGAAAAAAGAAAACATATGCTATAAAAAAATGGAATTAAGCACTGTCACAATTTAAAAATATGCTACTGCCATAATAAATTAATAGATAGTAAGGAACAACAACAACAAGGAAATTGAAAGTAATAGAGAAGGGGTGCCTGGCTGGCTTAGTTGGTGGAGCATGCAACTCTTGATCTTGGCGTTGTGAGTTCAAGCCCCACATGGGGCATAGAGCTTACTTAAAAAAGAAAGTATTAGGTTATCCTCCTCTGTCCAGTTTTGGGGCGGCAGGTGGGGAAGTATCAAGAGTCATATGCTGTACTGATTGAGCCGGCCATATTCCCCTCACCTGGTGGTTTTAATTTTTGTTTCTCTTAGTATGAGAGGAGTTTCTCTTCATATGCTTAAGGAACAGTCATCTTGTGAAATATCTGTTTTGTCTCTACCCATCTTTTTCAATGGTTTTTTCTCTTTTATTTTTAAAGCGCTTTTAAGAAGGTGAAATTTTAAACATTTTATGAGTTTGTCATTGATTTTTTACTTTCTTTATGGGATTGTCCTATGTCGAAAAAAATTTGCTTTAATATTATATGGCCAAATTTGTCAATCTTTTCTAAATTGCTAGGTTTTGGGTCCCTTATAGAAAGGCTTTCTCTACACTCATAAACGAATTCATCCAGATTTCTCATCGTTACTATACTTTTCATTTTGAAGACATTTAGATCGCTGACTCATTTGGAGTTCATCCTGGGTCAATGCCTAAAGTATGGTCGAATTCTACTTTTCCCAAATGGTTAAACTGTTGTCCTATCAGTTTACTTTTAGTAAAAATTCCATCTTTTCTTTAGTGATTTGAGATGCCACCATCATAATAAAAAACTTCTACATGTACTTCGGGCTGTTTCTAGATTTTCTATTCTCTTCCATTGGGTCATCTGGCTATTTGTGTACAAGCACCACATTGTCTTAATTATAGAGGCTTTCTACTGCATTTCACTATCTTGTAGGGTAAACTTCCGTCACTGCTTCTCTTTTGCAACCTGTTTCTTGTTCTATTATTTGTCAATTTTTTCAAAGGCGCTTTAGAATCAATTTGTCTGGCTCTGGGGAAAAAAATATTATCTTATTGGGATTGTTGTAAAGTCATGCATTATCCGGTAGCAAATTGAAAGTTTTCTTCCTATAGCTTTCACAAATTTTTTGTTCAGTTTATTTCTCTTTGTTAAAACTTTTTACTGTTTATTTATTTTTGAAAGAGAGAGAGAAACACAGAGTGTGAGCAGGGAAGGGCAGAGAGAGAGGGGGACACAGAATCAGAAGCAGGCTCCAGGTTCTGGGCTATCAGCACAGAGCCCAGTGTGGGGCTTGAACCCATGAACTGTGAGATCATGACCTGAGCCAGATCAGATGATTAACCGACTGAGCCACTCAGACGCTCCTGTTCAGTTTATTTCTAAGAATTTTATTTCTATTTTGTTGCTACTAAAACAATATTTTCTTTTATCATTACACCTGCTAATTGGTTGTAGGTTGTATACATGAAAGCCATTGATTTTGTAATGTTTATTTTCTGCCATGCTACCCTATTGAGTTCTCTTATTGTTCATAGTAGTTTCACCATTGATTTTCTTAGCTTTTCCCATGGAAATCAAGTCATCTGTGTCTCCTCTTTCCTCTGTGGCACCCATCTAACTCTTTTCTTTGACCCAGTTGCTATCTCTGTTGGTTTAGGATATTTATCTCCCTCCACACATGAGATTTTTAATATACTTTGTCTCCTAGTTTTGCTGAAGGCATCGATCATGGGTCGTTTTATCTGTGTGTGTCTGTGTGTGTGTGTGTGTGCATTCTCATGGGTTTTAGAGAGTGTGGGAAGAAATTTCAATTAGGTGGCCCCTGTTTTCCTATAGGAACCTAGAATTTCAGATTTCTTTTTTTTTTAATTTTTTTTAACGTTTATTCATTTTTGAGACAGAGAGAGACAGATCATGAGTGGAGGAGGGGCAGAGAGAGAGGGAGACACAGAATCCGAAGCAGGATCCAGGCTCTGAGCTGTCAGCACAGAGCCCGTCGTGGGGCTTGAACTCGCTGACCGCGAGATCCTGACCTGAACCGAAGTCGGAAGCTCAACCGACTGAGCCACCCAGGCGCCCCCAGATTTTTTTTTTAAATGTGAACTACTTCAAAACTTCAGAAAACTAGACAGAATAATATCACGAAGAACATCAATACAAAACTTTGTCAAATCCTCATCTGTTTTTGCTGTATTTGGTTCAGAATATTTTTTAAATTTTTATTTATTTATTTTGAGTGGGGAGAGAGGGAGAGAGAGAATCCCAAGTAGGCTCTGCACTGTCAGTGCAAGCCCAATGTTGGGCTCAGTCCCACAAACCATGAGATCATGACCACCTGAAATCAAGGGTTGTACACTTCTTCTTTAAAGGTTTATTTATTTATTTTTTTTGAGAGAGAAACAGACAGAGCACAAATTGGGAAGGGCTAGAGAGAAAGGGAGACACAGAATCCAAAGCAGGCTCCAGGCTCTGAGTTGTCAGTACAGAACTCAACATGAGGCTCAAATCCACAAACCGTGAGATCATGACCTGAGCCGAAGTTGGATGCTTAACTAACTGAGCCACCCAGGCTTCCCAAGAGTTGTACACTTAACTGACTGAGCCACCTATATGCCCAGATCATTTTTCCTTTAATAGGAAAAGAACCAGGGTGCCTGGCTGGCTCAGTCAGAGGAGCATGCAACTCTTAATCTCTGGGTCATGAGTTTGAGCCCCACGTTGTGTGTACAGACTACTAAAATATAAATAAACTTAAAAAAGAAAAGAAAAAGAATATTACAAGGGCGATTGACTGGCTCAGTAGATAGAACATGTGACTCTTGATCTCGGGGTCGCTGGGTTGTGAGTTTGAGCCCCATGTTGGGTATACAGGTGACTTACGAATGAAATCTTAAAAAAAGAAAAATATAAAGAACATTACTAATACACTTGAACCCCCACCACTACCACCACTGTATAGGCTTCACCAACTGGTCTTTTCCTGAAATGTATGTTTTTATACTTTATTTAACTATTTAATTTTCCTTAAGCAATAAGTTATTGCTTTGAATGTTTATAAATTCTTTATAAGTAGCATTTTACTGTACGTATCCTCATGTAACTTGCTTTTCCTGTGTTTTTTTTTTCTTTTCATTTTAACCTCTGAGGAATATCCTCTTGTTCATCTACAACTCAATTTATTTACTCATTCTTCCATTAATGGACACTGGTTATTTTCAGTTTTGTTTTGTTTCGTTTTGTTTTTTTCCTTTTAGAAACTGCTTCAATCAGGACTCCCATATATGTCTCCTTGTTGCCCAAATGAATGTTGCTAGAAGATCTGTACCTCGGGGTGAAAATGTCGGGTCGTGTTGCTGGATAATTTTCTTTTGTAATTGCTCTTCATTCTAATGTAAAACCAGTGTTGAAAGGTCAGCAAATAGTTACATGGCCACCAACACTTCACCAGATTTGTACTTTTTTGGTACGCTGTTGGGTTTTCGAAATGTTCCTTCTGCTGAGACTTCGTGAGGACAACACAGAATTATTTTTAAATACTGACTCCATACTCTGTAGGAGAATTATATCATTTGCAACAGATTCATATATAATAAACTCTGAAGGGTACAGCAATTCCAAATCTTCGATTGCTAGGGAAACTATTCATAAGCCTTAGTTCATATATGTGACAATAAAGATGAACAACTAATCAATATATTATGTGATATATTATATTCATATATTTATATGTTATATTAATAGTAATAATTTATTGGGTAGTTTCTAAAAACTTTATATAAGCAATCTGACTTAGTCTTTATAGGAGCCCCATGGAGCAGAACTGGCAAATTTCCTAGATGGGGAAACATGCTTGGAGAGTCCTCCAGGACCCTCCCAAGGTACAGAGCCATTCAGTGGTAATGGCAGATTTGAAATCAGTCTTAGGGATCATGCAATTGAGTCCTCCCTGTGGATGTCACACTGCCCTTGTCTTGTGTCTCCAGGCACAAGCTAAACCTCTTCTTCTGTGATCCTTACTGTTTTTTCAATTTATGTGCTATCACTCCCATTGCAGTAAGGACCAAGTCACTCTCCATTGATTTTGTTCAAGGGTCCACCCTTCTTTTTAATATTCCCTGCAGACTGTTGTCTGTGTGGTCCAGTCGATAAACAGGACAGCGTCTATTGCAGCCACCTGGCCTCTCTCACCCACAGTGTCTCAGCCTCAGCTGAGACATTCTGACTGTATTAATCCCCCTTGCAGATTCACTGCTCTCCTCCAAAATGTGTAACAAAACTTTGCAGAGATTCAGCTAAAGGGCATGACTGAGCTCAAAAAACCAAAACCAAACCAAACCAAACAAAACAAACTCCTCAAAAAACAGCCTTAAATGGACATCATTGCTGATGGAGTTCGCAGGCTATGTTTGTCCTCTGGGACTTCTCCTGGCCAGCCCTACCCTCAGCTCTTGGCCAGGCACCGTGTGCTGTGGCTGGCTCCCTTCCCCAAAAGGACTGCCTTGATGGCGTCCACCTCTTCAGGCTCACTTTCTTTCCACAGCCTAATGGGAGAAAAATCAATGCTCCCCATTTCAGGGCCTCCTCCCTACCAGCCTGATAATAATTTGCAGAAATGCAGTTCTCCACACATGAAAATGGAGTGTTTCCACAGACTCTGTATTCCTGAGTGGGAACCAGGCTTTACTTTTTTTTCTTAGCCAGAAAGTCCTCCAAACTGACTTCCCAATTGTTCCCCAAACTTAAGGACAGAAAACTTCTCCCAATTTTATATTTGCATGTTTCAGAAAAATTCAGATTGATCGGTTAGGGCACCTTATCGCAATTTTGAGGATTGGAATCGTGTAGGTTAAAATAACACAGAACTGATACATACATTCAAATCTTTTAAAAAATTTATTGAATTAAATAACTTTTCCTTTAGGCAAATATTTCCTTGACCATTGAAATCTCCTAGGAGATTTTCCAGAAGGAGGTAAAAGTCTTAGACGAGGGCATGTTATCAAATGAATGTTGCCTCCTTGTGGTAAGCTGGAGAGAAAGTTCTGGCAGGCCACTTGCACCCAGGACAGCCACTCGTTGAAGAAGGGCACTCCACTTGGTCAGCATTTTATGTGGGTTTGATGATTCATGAGTCGGGGATGGGGGAGAGAGAGAGGAAGAGGGAGAATCCCAAGTAGGCTCCATGCTGTCAGTGTGCAGCCCAATGTGGGGCTCGATCCCAGGAACGGAGTTCATGACCGGAGCTGAAAGCAAGAGCAGGATGCTTAACCAACCAAGCCACCGAGGCACCCCTCAAGGAATTTCATTTTTACCAGTTTAGCTGTGGGTGGGAGCAGGGAGTATATCAAACTCAGAAATGTATTCATGCTAATTATGGTTATAAGAAATTGGTAAACCCAGAATATTACTTTACTAATGAAAGATAATGTGTGTCTAGATTCTTCATCTGCAACCTGTAATCTCTGAATTTTTAAAAGCCAATTTTTGGGAATTCTTGGGGAGTTCGGTCAGTGAAGTGTCCTACTCTTGATTTTGGCTCAGGTCATGATATCACAGTTCATGAGTTCAGGTCCTATATTGGGCTCAGTGCTGACAGTGCAGAGCCTACTTGAGATTCTCCCTTTCCCTCTCTCTCTGCCCCTCACCCACTCATGTGCACATGCACACGCACTCACACACTCTCTCTAAATAAATAAACTTTTAAAAAATATATGAAAGCCAATTTTTGTATTGTATTATTAGGGAGCAAAGTGTTTTGTATTGTATTATTAGGGAGTGAAGTGTTAATGAACCAATGTGAGGCTACTCCATGTCTCCTTTGATCTTCTTTCAAGTGAATATTCATAAACTGCACTGCAGAATGTATATTTAGCTGCATGGTTCTGCCCCGGACTCTGCTGGGAGTATTACATACTGAAAATACAGTAAACACACCGTGTTTTCTTTCTAAAATTTGAAAATGTCTGTTTTCTGAGACACATCTGGCCTGAACGGAACACCAGGGTGTGGAGGTGTTACACCCAACACTTGGGTCAACCCCTCACTGGTATCAAAGTGCCTGGGAAATGGTTAGGACCCTGCCCAAGGCCAGTGGGAAGCATGGCACCTGATCCAGAAGCTGGACATGTTTCTCACTTGTGGAGAAACTGAGGGAATGATTCTTGCTTGTATGAACAGAGCACCATTTGTAACCTGACCACACAATCTGTCAGTCTGTTTGTCCCATAGAAAGACTGAATAAACACTAAAACTGTCCTTCTACCAAATTAGTATATGTCCATATTCCCTACTGGTGACCAACACCTTCTATCATTGTAGAACTGCTTCAAACTATTTAGATATTGGATTGTAACTTATTTACAAGAATATGTCTTTCTATGGGGTGCCTGGGTGGCTCAGTTTGTTGAACATCTAACTCTTGATTTTGGTTCAGATCATGATCTCAAGGTTGTGAGATCAAGCCCCACATTGCTCAGTGTGGAGCTTGCTTGAGATTCTCCCTCTCTAACTGTCTCTTTCCCCCTCTGCCCCTCTCCCATGAACTCTCTCTCTCTCTCAAAATACAAACACACACACACACACACACACACACACACACATACACACACAAACCCACCTTAGAGTATGTCTCTCTAGCTTTTCTCTTTTTGATATTTTTTTGTGAGACCCAAAATGATAAAACTTCTAAAAGAAAACACAGGCACTAATTTCTTTGATATCAACCACAGAAACATTTTTCTAGATATGTCTCTTCAGGCAAGGGAAACAAAATAAATATTAAAATATTAGAACTACAGCAAAATAAAAAAACTTTTGCCTAGCATAGCCAAAGAAACTATCAACAAAACAAAACAAAAAAACAACCTACTGAATGGAAGATGTTCACAAATAATACATCTGATAAGAAGTTAATATCCAAAATATATGAAGCATTTATACAACTCAACACCAAAAAACCCCATATAATCTGAATAAAAACTGGGCAAAGGATCTGAATAAAAACATTTTTCCAAAGAAGACATACAGATGGCCAACAGATACGTGAAAAAAGTTTCAACCTCAGTCCTCATCAGGGAAATGCAAATTGAAGCCACAGTGGTAAATCACCTTGCACTTCAGAATGGCTAAAATCGTAAACATAAGAAGCAATACGTGTTTATAAAGATGTGGAGAAAAAGGAACCCTCATGTACTGTTGGTAAGAATGCAAATTTGTACAGCCACTGCAGAAATCAGTATGGAGGTTCCTCTGAAATTAAAAGTGAAATTACCATATGATTTAGTAATTCCACCACTAGGTATTTACCCAAGGAATACAAAAACACTAGTTGAAAAACATATATGCACCCCTATGTTTATTTCATCATTATTTACAATAGCTAAAGTATGGAAGTAACCCAACTGTCTATCTATAGATGAATTGATAAAGAAATGTGGTATATGTGTGTATACATATATAATATATATACATATACATAATATATATTATACACGTGATATCTATGTATACATATAATATATAATAGAATATTCCTCAGCCATAAAATAGAATGGGATCTTGCCATTTGCAACAACATGGATGTACCTAGAGGGCATAATGATAAGTCAAAGAAGTCAGTTGGAGGGCCTCCTGGGTTCCTCTGTTGGTTAAGTGTCCAATTTTAGCTCAGGTCATGATCTCACAGTTTGTGAGTTGAGACCCGTGTTGGGCTCTCTGTGCTGACTACTCAGAGCCTGGAGCCTGCTTCAGATTCTGTGTCTCCCTCTCACTCTGCCTCTCTCCTGCTCATGCTCTGTCACTATGTCTTTCTCAAAAATAAATAAATATTTTTTAAAATGCCACATGATTTCACTCATATGTGAAATTTAAGAAATAAATGAATAAATGTAGAATGAAGGAAACAAACAAAAAATCAGATTCTTAAATACAGAGAACAAACTAACTGGCAGTTACCCGAAGAGGGGTTGGTGGGGAGAGGAGCGAAATAGATAAAAGGGATTAAGAGTATACTTTTTAAAATACATACATATATTTTTTAAGGTTTATTTATTTTGAGAGAAAGAGAAAGAACAAGGAGAGGATGGGCAGAGAGAGAAGAAGAAAGACAGACAATCCCAAGCTGGTTCTACACTGTCAGTGCAGAGCCCAATGCTGGGCTTGAACCTATAAACCATGAGATCATGACCTGAGCTGAAGTCAGACACTTAACCAACTGAGCCACCCAGGCGCCCCAAGAGGACATGTTTTGTGATGAGCACTGAGTTGTCCAGAATTGTTGAATTACTCTATTGTATACCTGGAACTAATACAACACTGAGTCTTAATTGTAATTAAAGAAATTATACTTTATTCATTTATAATTATAAAGTATAATTAAATCAATTTTACTTCAATAAAAAAGTAAAATAAATAACATTTTTGAGATACTGAAAAGAACATGCATCATAAGTGTATAGCTCAATGATTTTTCTCAACTTGAATACATTTGGATAACTTTCACCCACACACACATGCAAAACAGAACATTAATAGCACCCTATAAGCTCTCCTCATGACTTATTCCAGCCACTATCTGTGCCGTATCTGATCTGTGTCTTCTTGACCAGACTTGGGGCAGGCAGCCTTGGTATTTTGAAAATCTGTGGGAGACACACCAGTTACCCTCTCTACATTTGCAAAATGTCACTCAATGGGGCTGACCCACTGGAAATATTTACGCAAATGGCTAATTCCATTCCTTTGTGTGAATGAATTCCTATTATGCCTATCAGACTGACCTTTCCTGACCTTGTCATCCAGTTTTTGGGATGCATCTTATTTGGTCTGCCGTTATTGTGCACTGACTACAACTGTTTACCAAAGATTTTAGAAAGGTCAAGAGCCTCAGGGCAGTGTATGTGGATTTGAGAGAGAGGGAAATAAAATGTTTCTCTCTTCCGGTAAAATCTAAAATATGAGAACAAGATGTTATAGTGTATAGGGGATAACTGTTGTTTTGGCCACCTAAAGCTAAATTCCGACCAATGTAACAATTCACCATATTCCACTACCAGCCTTTCTTTGCAATGGGGGTTTCTCAGTCTTTGGTCCATGCACTTGGGGGATCTTCTCCCCCACTCTGGGGATGGTTAAGTTGATTGGGATATTGCAGTATCTCCTGGGTAGAGGGGTACACTTGTAATGGAGTTTGGTTCAGCTCGCTGTGTGAGGGTTCTGGGGTAGAGATCTCTAGCTGGCTATATTCAGTCACAAAGAATCTGATGCAAGTATAGTCTCTGGAACTTTCCCTTCCCTAACACATCTGCCTTTCCTGAGTGTCCAGGCATGACCCCCTCTTTTGGGGGGGATTAAAACGATTCTGAAGTGGGCATCATTCCCAAAGTAAAGTTGGCATAAGCTGGTCCAAACCTGAAGTTCTATGCAGTGCTACCTCTGTTACACAATCAGCAGGTCCCGTACATGCTGCTATCATCTGCCTAGTGTAAGATGCTAGTGTAAGAAGGATAGCCCTGCTAATATTGCCCCGCATGGGTACCATGTCAGTTTCTCCTAAACTGGCTTTGGTTCCGACACAGCTCCCCTGAGCCTCCCGGTGCTGCAGACTGAAGGTGTCCACTGTCTGAGTTTGGCTGTCTTTGATGTTGACTCCACACCTCTCCACAGGATGCTCACAGTTGAGGAGGGTCTAGTCTCCTACGTCCTCTTGCTCTTTGTGTCTCCCTGCCTTCCCAGACAGGGAAACCTTCATCTTTTCCCACATGGCCAAGGGTGGGGTGACTCTATGAATTTCTGTCTTCAGTCTAGTTTAGCGAATAAACTTTAGTCCTTGCTCCTTTCAAGCTTAGCCTTTGAGGGAAAAAGTCTTATTTTTTTCTCCTACAATGCTTGGCTCATGCAAAATCAAAGCTTCAGTTTCCACAAGTATGGTCCACGGGTTCCATGAGACTCTTCTGGAGGACAGAAACTGGAGTGTTGACTTTCCTTATAGAGTAGGCTGGGAGGTCACCAATAAAAGAGTACAAACCAAAAACAAAAAGAAAGAATTTTAATTTAAATGTAAAGTATTATTCTGTGACACATATGATCTAGGCCCTTTCATCAGAGTGAATCTCAGGACTAGTTAGAATTAGGCTGTGAACCAGGAGGTATATAGTCTGTGATTTTTGGCAGCCATCTTGATGCCAGAGGGGAGACCCCCACTTGGGAATAAGGCGAACACTGACAACACACTGGACAAATGGTTGATGTGCTGAAAGCATTACTTCGCTAGAGTGTTAGGGCTGCCATAATTAAGTACCACAGACTGGGTGGATTAAACAACAGACATTTACTTTGGGAGGCTGAAAGTCTGAGATCAAGGTGTCCACAGGATTGATTTCTTCTGAGGCCTCTCTCCTTGGCTTGGAGAAGATTGTCTTTTCTCTGTGTCCTCACAAGGTCTTCCCTCTGATTTTGTCTGTGTCCTAATGTCCTCTTCTTTTCTTTTTTAAGTTTATTTATTTATTTATTCATTTTAATGTTTATTTATTTTTGAAAGACATAAAGGCACAGCGTGAACAGGGGAAGGGGCAGAGAGAGAGGGAGACACAGAATCGGAAGCAGGCTCCAGGCTCTGAGC